>WNWK01012594.1:0-58906 GCA_009830355.1 Cherax destructor
GCCGATTAGGTAAAACTGGTCAATTAGCAAGAACTCATCTAAAATTAAGTCCTTTCTAAAATTTTCTCTTATACGTTTAAAGATATATTTTTTCATTTATGTTAATATAAGAATTTATAATTTGTACCAAGAGAAACTTTGAAAACCTACCTAACCTTATTACAACAAGCGCAATTTAATTTAGCCTAACCAACTAAATATATTTTAGATACGTTAACATTAATTTAATAATAAACAAACACAATGAAATATATTTTTTCGTTATTTCAGAATGATTTTGGCGAAATTATTGCATACACAAATTTTCACTTGTCTTATATGCAAGGTGAGCGTTGTCTATTTAAGCAAAATAGCAAGTTTTACCTAATCGGCACGACATATATATATATATATATATATATATATATATGTCGTGCCGATTAGGTAAAACAGATTTGCTAAATAGCAACGCTCACCATATAGCTAAGTGAAAAATTTGTGTATGCAATAATTTCGCCAAAATCATTCTGCATCACGAAAAATATATTTCATTTGTTTGTTTATTATTAAATTAATGTTAACATCTAAAATATATTTATTGGGTTAGGCTAAATTAAATTGCGCTTGTTGTAATGGTTAGGTAGGTTTTCAAAGTTTCTCTTTGTACAAATTTATAAATTCTTACATTAACTAAATGAAAAAATATATCTTTAAACGTATAAGAAAATTTTAGAATGGACTTAATTTTAAATGATTCTTGCTAATTGACCAGTTTTACCTAACCCATGACTATATATATATATATATATATATATATATATATATATATATATATATATATATATATATATATATATATATATATATATATATATATATATATATATATATATATATATGTATATATATATGTATATATATATATGTATATATATATATATATATATATATATATATATATATATATATATATATATATATATATATATATATATATATATATATATGTATATATATATATATATATATATATATATATATATATATATATATATATATATATATATATATATATATATGTATATATATATATATATATATATACATATATATATATATATATATATATATATATATATATATATATATATATATATATATATATATATATATATATATATATATATATGTATATATATATATATATGTATATATATATATATATATATATATATATATATATATATATATATATATATATATATATATATATATATATATATGTCGTGCCGATTAGGTAAAACTGGCCAATTAGCAAGAACTCATCTAAAATTAAGTCCTTTCTAAAATTTTCTCTTATACGTTTAAATATATATTTTTTCATTTATGTTAATGTAAGAATTTATAATTTTGTACCAAGAGAAACTTTGAAAACCTACCTAACCTTATTACAACAAGCGCAATTTAATTTAGCCTAACCCAACTAAATATATTTTAGATACGTTAACATTAATTTAATAATAAAGAAACACAATGAAATATATTTTTTCGTTATGTTCAGAATGATTTTGGCGAAATTATTGCATACACAAATTTTCACTTGTCTTATATGGCAAGGTGAGCGTTGCTATTTAAGCCAAAATCGCAAGTTTTACCTAATCGGCACGACATATATATATATATATATATATATATATATATATATATATATATATATATATATATGTCGTGCCGATTAGAAAACTGGTCAATTAACAAGAACTCATTTAAAATTAAGTCCTTTTAAAATTTTCTCTTATACGTATAAAGATTATTTTTTCCATTTATGTTAATGTAAAAATTATAATTTTGTACTAAGAGAAACTTTAAAAAACTTACCTAACCTTATTAGAACAAGCGCAATTTAATTTAGCCTAACCCAACTAAATATATTTTAGATACGTTAACATTAATTTAATAATAAAAAACACAATGAAATATGTTTTTTCGTTAGGTTCAGAATGATTTTGGCGAAATTATTGCATACACAATTTTCACTTGTCTTATATGCCAAGGTGAGCGTTGCTATTTAAGCCAAATCGCAAGTTTTACCTAATCGGCACGACATATATATATATATATATATATATATATATATATATATATATATATATATATATATATATATATATATATATATATATATATATATATATATATATATATATATATATATATATATATATATATATATATATATATATATTCGTGCCGATTAGGTAAAAGTTTCGATTTTGGCTTAAATAAAGGCTCACTTGCATATAAGACAAGTGAAAATTTGTGTATGCAATAATTTCGCCAAAATCATTCTGAACATAACGAAAAATATATTTCATTGTGTTTGTTTAATATTAAATTAATGTTAACGTATCTAAAATATATTTAGTTGGGTTAGGCTAAATTAAATTGCGCTTGTTAATAAGGTTAGGTAGGTTTTCAAAGTTTCTCTTGGTACAAAATTATAAATTCTTACATTAACATAAATGAAAAAATATATCTTTAAACATATAAGAGAAAATTTTAGAAAGGACTTAATTTTAAATGAGTTCTTGCTAATTGACCAGTTTTACCTAATCGGCACGACATATATATATATATATATATATATATATATATATATATATATATATATAAATCACATCATCAGAGGGTGTCCAGCAAGGGGACCCTCTCACCATTTCTCTTCTGTATAGCAGTTAGGGAAATCACAGTAAGACTGACCAGTGAGCTAAACATCTGGTTCCTGGATGATGGCACACTAGCAGGTACAAAGGAGTCCCTTGTAGATGATCTTACACAGGTGATGACACAGGGACAAGAAATGGGTCTCATCCTGAATCCATCCAAATGTGAAATCATATCAGTCAATCAACAAGTGATAGATGCAGTGCTTATCAAAACTACCAGGAGCAACAGTCATTGCCCCTACTAATAGTGTTCTTGCTTGGAGCACCTCTGGGAAGAGATGCCATTGACACAATTCTCAGGAAGAAAACTGGAAGAATTGAGGAGAATGGAACAACGAATAGGCAATCTTGACACCCATGATGCCTTGTACCTCCTCACAAAATGCTTGAGTCTGCCCAGGTTGACATATTTCCTAAGATGTGCTCCTTCATATGATAATCCTATACTGCACGAATATGACAGTATCCTGAGGCAGATCTTTACTAAAGTACTTAACCTTACTCTAGAAGATGGGCAGTGGGACCAAGCTACACTCCCAGTCAGACTAGGAGGCATTGGTGTCCGAAGTCATCTCAGATTGCTCTACCTGCTTTCCTGTCTTCATGCATTGCATCCAGAGGGCTTGTAAGCAATTCTCCCTGAACATCTTAGGGACACGATTGGAATCCATGACCAAAAGTTCGTTGATGGAGCCAGGATCTGGGATAACCTAACAGGCTCTGAAACCAGGCCTGCTCCCCCAACAACTACAAACAGTCGCACTGGGATGGCCCAATAGTAGAGAATATAGCCTCAGCAATGCTTCAGAGTGTGTCAGGGAAGGATAGAGCCCGCCTACTTGCAGTGAGCTCCTCATACAGGGACTTTCTTTTGGCTGTTCCCAACTCCAGCCTTGGCACACGCCTCGACCCACAGACCATCCGCATTGGTGTTGCCCTTCGACTTGCCGCCCCTATTCTCGCCGAACACAGGTGTATTTGTGGCAGTGAAGCAGCAGACCGATTCGGGTACCATGGTCTTGTGTGTCGTAAATCCGAGGAAAGATTGCAAGACATGAAGAGGTTAATAACATTATCAAGAGGAGCCTCACAACAGCCGGATGCCCAGCAGTAAGGGAACCACCCCAACTATGCAGATCTGATGGCAACCAAAAGCGTCCAGATGGTATCACCCTTCAAGCCTGGACAGACGGCAAGCAGGTGGTGTGGGACTACATGTGCATCTACCTTGGCTGATACCTATCTCCAGTACACCAGGGAGGAAGGAGGGGCTGCTGCCACCTTCAGGGAGTCCCAGAAGTCGAGAAAATATGGAGAACTTGCCCATCATTATATGTTTGTTCCCATAGGCTCAGAGACCCTTGGCTCATGGGGAAAGAGTGCATCTAAGTTCCTCAAGGAGCTGGGCAAAAGACTCAACAGGGTAACTAGGGATCCCAGGGCAGCTAGTTTTCTGTTCCAGCGACTCAGCGCTGCTGTTCAGAGGGTAATGCATGCTGTATTCTGGGCACGTCCCAGCTCGGAAGAGCTGGATGAGATTTTCGCATTATAATCAGTGACAAAGATGTAACAATATGTACTAGACATGTATCTCTCACCTCGTGTACTGTATATGCCATCTTTATATCAACAATGTATCTCTCAAATCTTTTGTACCATATTATGTAATAATATATATATATATATATATATATATATATATATATATATATATATATATATATATATATATATATATATATATATATATATATATATATATATATATATATATATATATATATATATATATATATATATATTAGATTATTCTTTATCTCCAAAGGTATGTATTTATGCATTTACTCTTCCTGAAAAGTTGAAATATTCACCACAGGTCTCTCCACCTGTCTCTCTTTAACCACCTATGAAATGCGACTTGTTTTGTCGTAGCAAAGCCTAGTCTTTTTCAAGTTTAGAAAACAACACTGATACCTAACACATAGTGACGCTCGTCAAGAACAGCTTCCATCATATTATCATTTGTCAATATTCGTATTCTCAGAAACTTGGAATAAATTAGATATATTTATCTTCATTAAATTCCCAAACCGGGATTTTTAATGCACTGCTGAGTGACTCAACTTACTTCGTTGATAATGATCCTGTCCTCTGTTCTGGACGTTAATATTAACTTTAAAAGTACTGGAGTACTATTCCTTTTCTGGTATACTGTTCCTATTCTGGTATACTGTTCCTTTTCTGGTATACTGTTCCTATTATGGTGTACTGTTCCTATTCTGGTATACTGTTCCTATTCTGGTATACTGTTCCTATTCTGGTGTACTGTTCCTATTCTGGTGTACTGTTCCTATTCTGGTATACTGTTCCTATTCTGGTATACTGTTCCTATTCTGGTGTACTGTTCCTATTCTGGTGTAATGTTCCTATTCTGGTGTACTGTTCCTATTCTGGTATACTGTTCCTATTCTGGTATACTGTTCCTATTCTGGTATACTGTTCCTATTCTGGTGTAATGTTCCTATTCTGGTATACTGTTCCTATTCTGGTGTACTGTTCCTATTCTGGTATACTGTTCCTATTCCTGTGTACTGTTCCTATTCTGGTGTACTGTTCCTATTCTGGTATACTGTTCCTATTCTGGTGTAATGTTCCTATTCTGGT
This sequence comes from Cherax destructor, assembly GCA_009830355.1. NCBI lineage: Eukaryota > Metazoa > Arthropoda > Malacostraca > Decapoda > Parastacidae > Cherax > Cherax destructor. Next base: position 5,370 of record WNWK01012594.1, read on the forward strand.
ATACTGTTCCTATTCTGGTGTAATGTTCCTATTCTGGTATACTGTTCCTATTCTGGTGTACTGTTCCTATTCTGGTATACTGTTCCTATTCTTGTGTACTGTTCCTATTCTGGTGTACTGTTCCTATTCTGGTATACTGTTCCTATTCTTGTGTACTGTTCCTATTCTGGTGTACTGTTCCTATTCTTGTGTACTGTTCCTATTCTGGTGTACTGTTCCTATTCTGGTGTACTGTTCCTATTCTGGTATACTGTTCCTATTCTTGTGTACTGTTCCTATTCTGGTGTACTGTTCCTATTCTGGTATACTGTTCCTATTCTTGTGTACTGTTCCTATTCTGGTATACTGTTCCTATTCTTGTACTGTTCCTATTCTTGTACTGTTCCTATTCTGTGTACTGTTCCTATTCTGGTATACTGTTCCTATTCTGGTGTACTGTTCCTATTCTGGTATACTGTTCCTATTCTGGTGTACTGTTCCTATTCTGGTATACTGTTCCTATTCTGGTATACTGTTCCTATTCTGGTATAATGTTCCTTTTGTAAGGAACAGACAGCAAGACAAGACCTGTATTAGAAATAAGTAGTACAATTTCTCTTTGAACAGGGAATACTCAGACAGTAGAATACCCTGAGCAGGGAATACTCAGGGAGGATAATACCCTGAGCAGGGAATACTCAGGGAGGAGAATACCCTGAGCAGGGAATACTCAGAGCAGGCAGTATTCAGAGCGGAGTATACTTAAAGAAATTATAGAGCAAAGAAATTTCAGAACAGGTAATACTCAGAGCAGGGAATACACAGAGCAGGGAATACCCAGAGCTGGGAATGCACAGAGCAGGGACTACACAGAGCAGGGAATACCCGGAGCTGGGAATACACAGAGCAGGGACTACTCAGAGCAGGGAATACACAGAGCAGGGAATACACAGAGCAGGAAATACTCAGAGCAGGGAATACACAAATCAGGGAATGCACAGAGCAGGGAATACACAGAGCAGGGAATACCCAGAGCTAGGAATACACAGAGCAAGGAATGCACAGAGCAGGGACTACACAGAGCAGGGAATACCCGGAGCTGGGAATACACAAAGCAGGGAATACACAGAGCAGGGAATACACAGAGCAGGGAATACACAGAGCAGGAAATACTCAGAGCAGGGAATACACAGAGAAGGGAATACTCAGAGAAAAGAATATACAGAGCAGGGAATACCCAGAGAAGGGAATACCCAGAGCAGGGAATGCACAGATCTGGGAATACTCAGAGCAGGGAATACCCAGAGCTGGGAATACACAGAGCAGGGAATACCCAGAAAAGGCAATACACAGAGCAGGGAATACCCAGAAAAGGGAATACACAGAACAGTGAATACACAGAACAGGGAAAACACAGAGCAGGGAATACCCAAAGCAGGGAATACCCAGAGCAGGGAATGCACAGATTTGGGAATACTCAGAGCAGGGAATACACAGAGCAGGGAACACATGGAGCAGGGAATACACAGAGCAGGGAATACCCAGAGCAGGGAATGCACAGATCTGGGAATACTCAGAGCAGGGAATACACAGAGCAGGGAATACACAGAGCAGGGAACACATGGAGCAGGGAATACACAGAGCAGGGAATACACAGAACTGGGAATTACCTGGAGTTTACCTGTAGAGAGTTCCGGGGGTCAACGCCCCCCGGCCCGGTCTGTGACCAGGCCTCATGGTGAATCAGAGCCAGAACAGAGAATACACAGAGCAGGGAATACCCAGAACAGAGAATACACAGAACATTGAATACGCTGAGGTCTGTGGTCACGTGTGGTCATACCTGCCCTAAGCTGTCTGGGAATTAGGGTGGGGTGTTACCGAGCACATGGCTAGCTGCAGTGTTTTAGAATCTCAGGTTAAAGTGTTGAAGAAGGATGTTCTACTTCTTCAAGAGGAAAATAGGAGGCTGAAGCTTCGTCTAGACGGGTTTGGGAGTGAGTGTGAGATGGTTGGTGCTGGTGAGGAGGAAATGGTTACCACAGTGAGAGTGGCAGCCGCTTTAAGTGACAAGTGGTTCACAATTCAGGAAGAAGTAAGATAAGGAAGGTTAATAGAGAAGATGTGAAGGTAGGAAATCGATTCTCTGTTCTCCAGGACGAGTGTACTTCAGTGGTTAGTGAGGTTAAGGGAGGTGCTAACGAAATCACACTTTTTTTTTATTTTGGTCTAATTTCAATGAGATTTTCACAGTGATTTATACAGCTTTTAAAAACATATACACTGTGTTTGTTGTGACTTTCTGCCTTTAAGTTAGATTGAAAAAAATAAATTATGCCAAATTTTAGGGGTCACAAAACTTTCCCTTTTCTACAAAATTGGGAAGATATACAATGCTCTAGTTAACATCAGATGAAAGATAAAGGCTATATAATTGTTAACCCAGTCCTTTTTAGCGAAAATGTCAGTAGATTCCATAAACAAAAATGTTAAATTTAGTGATTTTGTTTTTTTGTGGGGAAAAATCAATGAAAACAAAGCTGTAAAAGATATCAGAAATCCTCCATGGGTGTTTGTAGAGTCGCCATTACTTAATAACGTGTGCAAAAATCATGACAATTCTATTAATACTTTTCGCAAAAAATGGAACACAATGTCAATAACTTATTTATAAGTTATTCACATATTTTTTTCTGTAAAACTCAGCGTGTTGCATACGTCAACACTTGTTGAGCCCCCAGAGGCGACTGAGCTAGCATGAGTCCCTGCACTTAAATGGAGGTGTCAGAGATGTTGTTATGTAGTGTATTTTGAATGAAACAATCATAAAAATCAGAATTTTTGGAGAGAGAAAAAAACACTAATTGTCAACATGTATTATTTATGACAGCAAGAACAAAAAAAACTTACATTTAAGGAAAAACATACTTAGAAATATGATAGAAACAAGCTATTATGCCAAAATGTTGCCAGAATGATGTACTTTTTTTGGTAAGAAAACATTTTTTTCCATAATTTTTCAATCTTCCTTTCCTAATCACTCGAAAAAGGCTAACCACCTGCTAATCAAGGTAAGAATATTCTGATTGAGGGAGACTCTCAGGTAAGATATATGGACCGTGCTTTTTGTAACAGAGATAGGAAGGTCAGAGAGAGAGTGTGCCTCCCAGGAGCTGGTGTTGGTGACATAGTCAGCAGGTTGGATAATATTATGTCAGGTAATGGGAACAAGCCCATTATCTGTCTTAGTGCTGGTGGAAATGACATTGGGAAGGGCAGGAGACAGGAGCTACTAGATAAGTACAGGTCAGCCATAGAAGTAGTCAGGTCTAAGGGAGGGATCCCAATCATATGTAGCATTGTGCCAAGAAAGGGAGTGGGCAATGAATGGATGTCTAGGTCAATTGGTATAAATTGCTGGCTAGACAAGTACTGCAAGGAACTTGCAATCCCATTCATTGATAACTGGAACAAATTCTATGGCAAACATGATATGTATGCAAGGAATGGGGTTCATCTCTCTGGGGCTGGAGTGGTTGCATTAGCCCCCATTTCATTGGGGGCTTGTCTAGGACTTTAAACTGATAGATTATAGAGGTATGGGTGTTTGTGGGAAACAATCAAGCTGCAGTAGGGATGGAAACAGTAGATATTACCAGGATACCTCAGGGTTATGTTTAAAAGACAATATTCCAAATAAAATTGCTAGTAAAGTCAAAGCAATTGATCAACAAACAGAGATAGTAGCGGGCAACGAGTGACTAGCTCCCTCAAGGTTTGCTATACAAATAGTAGGAGTCTAAGAAATAAGATAGATGAGCTAAGATTACTTGCAAGTGCAGGTAATATAGATATTATTGCTATAACAGAGACCTTGTTCAACCTGAAAGACAGAGAAATGCTTTTTGAGTGCAACATACAGGGTTATAAACTATTCCACACTGATAGGGTCAACAGGAAGGGTGGTGGAGTGGCGATGTAAGTCGGAGATAATTTGAATTGTTGTGTCAGACAAGATATATGATTAGAAACATCGGACACAGAATCTGATTTGCTTCAGTTTCTCGAGGGTCTTGAAAAATTAATTTTGAAAGTGATTTACAGGCCCCCAAGCCTGGATAGGGAGTGCAGTAAGCTGCTATGGGACGAAGTTTATAAGGCGTCTAGATATGAAAATGTTGTGTTAAGGGAGATTTTAACTTTAGACAAATTTATTGGAACAATGTGATAGGAAATCTTGAGTCTAGTGACTTTCTTAATACAGTTCAGGATTGTTTTTTAAAACTGTTTGTGACAAACCAACTAGAGGTAGCAACTTGCTTGATTTGGTTCTTGCCAACAAAGAATCACTAATTAATAATCTTGAGGTTAATGATGAGCTTGGGGAAAGTGATCACAAATCACTTTTAGTTTTAATATATCATGGAATTACCCAGACAACTGCAATCAAGTCTCTGTTCTAGACTTTCGCTTGTCTGACTTCAAGACGCTGAGAAATTACCTAGGTGGGCTAAATGGGGATGACCTGACTATTGGTCAGGTGGTTTTGGTTCCCAATATGACGTTTTCCAGAGCGTAGTTCTAGCTGCCCAGACAACTTTTGCTCCGAGTAGGGAAATTAGATCTAACAAAAATGATCCTAAATGGATGAACAATATATTGAAACATCTCATTGGTCAAAAGAAAGATATATATATAAGCGTATCAAAAGAGGGGATGGGCAGATAAGAAATCAATATTTTCAATAAAAGAGATAAATAAAAAAAGGAATATGAAAAGCAGAATGGATATAAATGCACTGGAAAACGTACAGAGGAGGATGACAAAGTTGATGCCATTTATCAGATATCTTCCCTATGAGGATAGACTGAGGGCCTTGAATCTGCACTCTCTAGAAAGGCATAGAATTAGGGATATATGATTGAGGTGTATAACTGGAAAACAGGAATAAATAAAGGAGATGTAAATAGCGTGCTGAAAATATGCAGCCAAGACAGGACTCGCAGCAATGGATTCAAGTTGGAAAAGTTCAGATTCAGGAAGGATATAGGAAAGCACTGGTTTGGTAATAGAGTTGTGAATGAGTGGAACAAACCCCCGAGTACCGTCATAGAAGCTAAGACGTTGTAGAGTTTTAAAAATAGGTTAGATAAATACATGAGTGGGTGTGAGTGGGTGTTGGTTGGACCTGACAAGCTTTTCTGAAAGGTCTTATGCCGTGCTCCTTATTTCAGTGGAAGTGACCTGACTACCTGGAGTTTACCTGGAGAGGGTTAACTCCAGGTAGTCAGGTCTAAGCCGGGGAGTGATGGACCTGCCTCGCATGGGTCAGTAGGTCTGCTGCAGTGTTCCTTCTTTCTTATGTTCATATGTTCTTATTCAGAGCAGGGAATGCACAGAACAGGGAATACACAGAACAAAGGAATACACAGAACAGGGAATACACAGAACAAAGGAATATACAGAACAGGGAATACACAGAACAGGGAATACACAGAACAGGGAATACACAGAACAAAGGAATACACAGAACAGGGAATACACAGAACAGGGAATACACAGAACAGGGAATACACAGAGCAGGGAATACACAGAGCAGGGAATACACAGAGCAGGGAATACTCAGAGCAGGGAATACTCAGAGCAGAGAATACTCATGGAAGAGAATACCCTGAGCAGGGAAAACTCATAGCATGGAATACTCAGGGAGGAGAATATCTTGAACAGGGGATACTCAGGGAGGAGAATACCCTGAGCAGGGAATACTCAGAGCAGGCAGTATTCAGAGCAGGGAATAGAACATTATCCCAGTCTGGTTATCTTTTCCTCTCGTGCTCCAGCTCTTGACTCAAGATCCCCCACACCCTCCCTGCCTTTACCACCAAGCTATCTACAATTTCTTGGCTCAAGATCCCACACATCTCCCTCCCCCTACAACTCAAGAACACCTATGCTCCATCTCCTTGGATCGAGAGAACCATCTATTGCACGCCCCTAACCTAACCATCAACATACTTTAATTCCTGGGATCAAGATCCCACACACCTCACTCATTCTCCATTCTTCTCCATTTTCTGGTTCCACCCGCAACTAGCCTCCCCTGCTCCAACACACTGGATCAAGAGCTCGCGGGTCACCTCTACTTTCCCAACCTCCGCGACGTAATACTTGAGTTAACGTGACACAATACCTTCCCAATATGTCATTGTTCTCACAGTAATAAATGTACTCGTCTGTTGAATAACATTTTTAACTTATTCTTAAGACGTATTTGATGTTAATATTAACACGTGTTAACACGTGTTCACCTGGTGAATGAATTTTATTTCAGCATCAACAGGTGAACACCTGGTCAATACAACACAAAATAATACACACACAGTTTTGTGAAAAGGTTATCTTTTCAAAGATATCATTCACAAAAGTTGACTCATGTGCTCCAAGTCCATGAATGAAGAGCCCTGGACACCACCCACGACAACCCATCCCTCATCCTCATCTTCTCATCAATCAGTGTCTCATTAACGAAGTCTCACAACTCAACCCTTCAATTACCAATCTGTTATTCTTCTAAATCTGTCCCATGCTATGCTGTGTCTGCCTGACTCAATACCACACTAATGACTCGACCGCGTTAATCACACACACCCACCCACACACACACACACACACAGACACACATACACCCACACACACAGACACACACACACACAGACGCACAGACACAAAGAGAGAGAGACACACACACAAAAACACCCACACACACAGCCACATACACAGAAGCACACAGACACAGACAGAGAGTCACACACACAAAACACACACACACTTACACACAAAAAAAACACACACAAACACACACTTTCTCAAACACACACACACACACACACACACACACACACATTCTCAAACACACACACACACACACACACACATACATCTGGTCTAGCAACTGGCTTCTCGAATTCAATCCCACCAAATGCAAAGTCATGAAGATCGGAGGAAGACAAAGAAGACCGCTGACAGAGTACAGGCTAGGTGGACAAGGGCTACAAACCTCGGCAAGGAGAAAGACCTGGGGTGAGTATAACGACAAGTACGTCTCCGGAGGCACACTCAACAGATAACTGCGGCAGCATATGGGCGACTGGCAAACCTAAGATTAGCGTTCCGTTACCTAAACAAGGAATCGTTCAAGACACTGTACACCGTGTACGTCAGGCCCATACTAGAATATGCAGCACCAGTCTGGAACCCACACCTGGTCAAGCACGTAAAGAAACTAGAGAAAGTGCAAAGGTTTGCGACAAGGCTAGTTCCACAACTCAGGGTCTGTCCTATGAAGAAAGGTTAGGGAAATAGGACTAACAACACTGGAGGAAAGAAGGGTCAGAGGAGACATGATAACGACATACAAAATACTGCGGGGAATCGACAAGGTAGACAGGGACAGGATGTTCCAGAGAGGGAACACAGAAACAAGGGGACACAACTGGAAGCTGAAGACTCAGATGAGTCAAAGGGATGTTAGGAAGAATTTCTTCAGCCACAGAGTAGTCAGGAAGTGGAATAGTCTAGAGAAAGATATAGTGGAGGCAGGAACCATACATAGTTTTAAGACGAGGTATGATAAAGCTCACGGAGCAGGGAGAGCAGAGACCCAGTAGCGGACAGCGAAGAGGCGGGGCCAGGAGCTGAGTCTCGACCCCTGCAACCACAATTAGGTGAGTACAATTAGGTGAGTACACACGCGCGAAAGCCAAATCTGACCCGAAGCTGTTGTACAGCCATATCAGGAGGAAAGTAACTGTAAAGGACCAGGTAATCTGGTTGAGGAAGGAAGGAGGAGAGCTCACAGAAACGACCGCGAAGTATGCGAGGAGCTCAACTTCAAGATTCAAAGAAGTGTTCACAGAGGAGACAGAAGGGACTCCAGAAAGACGGAGAGGCAGGGTACACCATCAAGTATTGGACACAATACATACAACCGAGGAAGAAGTGAAGAGGCTGCTAAGCGAGGTAGATACCTCAAAGGCGATGGGGCCGGATAACATCTCTCCATGGGTTCTGAGAAAGGGAGCAGAGGCGCTATGCGTACCATTAACAACATTCTTCAACACATCTACCGAAACTGGGCAACTACCTGAGGTTTGGAAGACAGCAAACGTACTTCCAATTTTTAAAAGAAGAAGACAGACACTCCTCATTAAACTACAGACCAGTGTCACTGACATGTATAGTAAGCAAAGTCATGGAGAAGATTATCAGAAGAAGAGTGGTGGAGCACCTAGAAAGGAATAAATAAGCTTATCAGTGACAGCCAGCATGGTTTCAGGGAATGGAGTTCTATGACAGGGTGACAGTAGTATGACAAGAGAGAGAGGGGTGAGAAGATTGCTTTTTCAAGGACTGTAGAAAGGCGTTTGACACAGTTCCACACAAGAGATTAGTGCAAAAGCTGGAGGACCAGGTAGGGATAACAGGGAAGGCACTACAATGGATCAGGTAATACCTGTCAGAAAGACAACAGCAAGTCATGGTAAGAGGCGAGGTGACAGAGTGGGCGCCTGTGACGAGCAGGGTACCACAGGGGTCAGTCCTAGGACCGGTGCTGTTTCTGGTATTTGTGAACGACATGACGGAAGGAATAGACTAAAAAGTGTCCCTGTTTGCAGATGATGTGATGTTTATGAGAAGAATTCAATCGGACAAGGACAAGGCAGAACTGCAATGGGATCTGGACAGGCTGCAGGCCTGGTCCAGCAACCGGCTCCTGGAGTTCATCCCCACTAAATGAAAAGTCATGAAGATTGTGGAAGGGCAAAGAAGACCGCAGACGGAGTACAGTCTAGGGGGGCCAGAGGCTACAAACCTCACTCAAGGAAAAATACCTCGTAGTGAGCATAACACTGGGCACATCTCCTGAGGCGCACATCAACCAAATAACTGCAGCATACGGGCGACTAGCAAACCTAAGAACAGCATTCCGACATCTCAGTAAGGAATCGTTCAGGACCCTGTACACCATGTACGTCAGGCCTATATTGTAGTATGCAGAACTAGTTTGGAGCCCACACCTAGCCAAGCACGTAAGGAAATTAGAGAAAGTGCAATGGTTCGCAATGAGACTAGTCCCGGAGCTAAGGGGCATGTCTTACGAGCAGAAGTTAAGGGAAATCGACCTGACGACACTGGAGAACAGGAGAGATAGGGAGTATATGATAACACATACAAAATACTGAGAGGAATCGACAAGGTGGACAGAGACAGGATGTTCTAGAGATGGGACACGGCAACAAGGGGTCACAATTGAAAGTTGAAGAGTCACATATGTAACAGGGATGTTAGGAAGTATTAATCCAGTCATAGAGTTGTCAGGAAGTTGAATAGTCTGGAAAGTGATGTAGTTGAGGCAGGATCTATACATAGCTTTAAGCCTACTATACATGTCAGTGACACTGGTCTGTAGTTTAATGCTGCGTCTCTGTCTCCGAAAGGTATGATAAAGCTCATGGAGCAGGGAGATTGACCTAGTAGAGACCAATGAAGACGAGGGAGCCGAGAGCTGTGACCCCTGTAACCACAACTAAGTTATTACAACTAGGTTAGAACACAAACACACACACACACATACACACACACACACACATGTAGTTCAGATTTTTAAGAAAGGAGACAGACATTCTGCACTAAATTACAGTTCAGTGTCGCTGACATTTATTGTATGTAAAGTTATGGAGAAGATTATCAGGAAAGAGTGGTGGAGCACCTAGAACGGAATAGACTAATAAACGAAAATCATCCCGGCTTCAGGGAAGGGAAATCCTGCATCACGAAGCTATTGGGGTTCTATGAAAGATAACAGAGGTAAAACAGGAGAGAGATTGGAATGGGTGGACTGCACCTTCTTGGACTGTAAGAAGGCTTTCGTCACAAAACCACACAATAAACAGGTTGATAAACTAACTGATCAGGCAGGAATAAGAGGGAAAGTACTGCAATGAATCAAGGAATACATGACTGGAAGGAAACAACGTGTGTCGAGGTATCAGAGTGGGTGCATGTGTCGATTGGGGTTCCACAAGGGTCAATCCTAGGTCTGGTGCTGTATATGTGAATGTCATGATGGAAGGGATATAATGAGAGGTGTCCCTATGGGGAATATTCTCCAGTCTATGAAGCGGGCGATATCCCCCTCTTAAAAGGAGGGTAGCTCTCTTAAAAGAGGGAAGCCCTCTCAAAATGGGATTGTGAACGATCTCTCTTTCTCGTTCCATCATCACGAGATGCAACACCTCAACATGCACGTGTACATTAGTAGACAAACTTAGATTGATTAATCATAGATCGAATGCATCAGCTTATGGGTGTGGTGAGACCTAGCTTGCCCTCTGTCTCTCAGGCATGCTACGACGACGTCACAAGACACTTCTCTCCTTGCAAGAGTATCTGCTTGATTCTACATTCGGTAGTGAGCCAAAGAGAACTGCTGTTTTCCAAGAGCATTAAAAAATCGAAATAAGTTGCCCCCAACTTGGTGATAAAGTTGTGGGTACGCTTTGCTACACGCCCGCATCCACAACTAAGAAAACAGTAATCCTTGGTTGTATCCTGTTGCAAATACTGGCATCGGAAGCCTGTAGACCATTTATCAGCAGATCCTTCCTGGATGAGGAGGAGGCGGAAGCTGCAGCTCAGACTGCAGTTAACTTTCGACAGATGAACACGAAAAAAAAGGCTCCAGGCTATGCAGATCCCGTGGACCATACTGTAGTTCAAGAGACAAGCGTGGCTGCATCTCGCGTTTACAAACTCTTACACTGATTATCTGCAGGAATACTAGACTGTTAGTGTAGTTCCACTAACATGTGTGAACGAAATCTCGCGGTAAAGCTACTTGTGATCACGAGTGTAAACTTACCTTAGTGTTCAATATGCGCTTCCGTGTTCTTTTCTCCAATTCAATCATTAGGAGAACTGGAATAAAGATACAGTGTCGAAACTATCGTGTTTTTGCTAATATTTTCCCTTTCGTGAACAGTTTCATGAATATAATTCATAAGTTGAACTCATGGACGAGTGATGGTAGTCGAGTAACTAGAACAATGTAGTACCCGGCGTGTTGCGTGAACAAAAGAACACTACCAACGAACATTCTCGAGTGACTAAAACATTCATCGTCCATCACTTCATCGTTCAAGACAACGATACCGACCTCCGTGGCATTATCACCGTAACAAGGTTCTCGTTACACGAGTCTGGTAGTTCCGATTCACTTCCATCCAGCCTCTCCGTACTGCAGTACCTAGGTCGATGTTAGGAAAATAGGTCTTATGTTAACGAGACCGTAATCTAGAGACGAAAGGCCATTACCAGGAATGATTAACCCTCAATGTTCCCTGTCACTAAAATAGAATAGTGGAATATATAATTTTTGGGGGCGCATCATAGGTTAACCCTGGTTACATTACTTTCACAGCACCGTGGGCCACAAGGAGATTTTCAGAAGATTTTCAGGGAGCGGCTGCTGAAGAGCTGAGCTGTCAACTAAGATAAGTTCCCATTCTTTATTATGTTTGAGGTATATATATATTTATCATGCAAACAGGTGGTCTTATCATATAAAAGTGGGAATGAGGAGAATACAAGCGGTCGAGGATTTGGTAAGCCTACAAGAGGATCTGGACCGGCTGTGTAGGGAAATTGGAGTAAAATAAGGATATATATGGACTGTATTAAGCTACTTAGCTTAGTGACGAATCCACGTATTCGCAGCCATCCCCGAAGCCGTTATAGAGGAGTCATCTACTCCAACCCTTCGGGCTGTCAGAAATAAGTGAGTGTAAATATTTTAATAATTGCCCCTGAGGAGCGTATAGTATTTTTCATTCAGTAAATGAATACTGAAACTGGGACTCACTGTGTAAGATAAATCTGCCTAGAACATAAATCCGTTCCTAACTGCGCAGTCACTAGAACTTCAAGACGTCTGAGCAGACTTACCTGGGCATTTGTATCGGACCCTTAATTAACACCCGGATAATGCTGACTTGATTGAAGATCGCTGAGGAATATCACACATCCTTATCTGGTGGTGTTACACTCGCTATTGTTCTTCAATATTTGCCTCTTACAGTAATGTCACTACAAGAAGCTGCGCACACTTCTCTGTAATATACCGCTAATTTGGATTGTCCTTTTTAGCACATAAACGCGCGAAAGATTGTTTTTATTAATTATCCCGACGTGAATGTTTCCTCTATGAGGATTAAAATGCAATCTAATGCCCGCTTCTCCGCTGGCCACAACTTGACCTTTATCGCTGACCTAAGCACCATTTCCCAACTTGCTTAACACAGCAACAGTTTGCAACTCAAATGCTTGTTTTCTTTAAATATTTCGATCACTGAGAGTTCATGATTGTTCCACACGTGTATAAAGTGAAACAAAAGTTTTCTGTACTTTTCCTGCTAAGGCAAAGAGAGTCATTTTGCTCAATTGTCTGTAACTCATATACACTACCACTAATCTCAAGAGGCTTTGCATACGTGACCTCTGTGACGTTCCAGAGTACAAACATGTGGTAATTATTAAACTGTTGATCAGGAAGCTAGCAAAACACCATCTGCCCTTTCTGAGAGGGTTGGGCCCCTCAGTTTTGAAAAGAGCTGAAAGGGAGCCGATTGGGCTGAAGGGGGGCCGATACCACCCTCCTGGAGAAATTTCTCCACAGGCTGGAATCCTGGTCTGACAAATGGCTCCTGGAATTTAACCCTAACAAGTGCAAAGTTTTGAAGCTTGGGAAGGACAAAGGAACCCACAGATGGAGTACAACCTAAGAGTCAGAGGATGCAAAGCTAAGTCAAGGAAAAGGAACTTGGGGTTAGTATCATACCGAGCACATCTCCTGAAGCGTACATCAACCAAATAACTGCTGCAGCATATGGACGCCTGGGAAACCTGAGATTGCATTTCAACTTCTAAGTAAGGAGTCATTCACGACACTGTACACTGTGTATGTCAGACCCATATTGGAATATGCACTACCAGTATCTAACCCACAACTGGTCAAACACGTCAAGAAATTAGAGAAAGTGCAACGGTTTGGAACAAGAGTAGTCTCGGATCTGAGGGGTTTGTCCTACCAGATGTTAAGGGAACTCAACCTGAAAAACAGTGGAAAACAGGAGGGATAGGGAAGACATGATAATAATGTATAAAATACTGAGAGGAAATGCCAGTGTGGATAGGGGCAGAATGCTTCAGAGATGTGACACAGCAACAAGGATTCACAACAGGAAGTTGAAAACTCGGATAGGTCACAGGGATGTCAGGAAGTATTTCCTCAGCTATATAGTTGTCAGGAAGTGGAACAATCTGGAGAGTGATGTAGTGGAGGCAGGATCCTTACATAGGTTTAATGAATGATAAAGCTCATGAAGCTGGGATAGAGTGATTGTGAAGGTTTAACTCAGTCCTGTCCAATCTTTAAGCCAAGATGAAGCAAGGCTGGCTCCTCCATGAAGCAAGGCTGGCTCCTCCATGAAGCAAGGCTGACTCCTCCATGAAGCAAGGCTGGCTCCTCCATGAAGCAAGGCTGGCTTCTCAGGAAAATTATAAAAATGGAAAAATATAATAATAACAATGAAAATAAACACTTTATTATAAAAAATTATGAAAAAAATATTAAATAACTAAACATAAGCCTTAATCCTACTTTAAAGACAAAATTAAAAATTAAATAGATAAATAATACTTGAATTCAAAGCTAATTTTTACAGATATTCGTTAAAAGACGTGTCAATGTTTCTTGACGCGAGAGCTTTGAAATTCGTCCTCTCTGAACTCCTCGTTGTTTAGTCACTGATGGGTGTGACTCGGTCGACGGATGTTTCCACAACCAGGTAGGTGGAAACTCAAATAACCATTCAAGATACCAGGGACTCAGGTGTCGTCACCACTTGAAGAATGATGTGAAGTTGCCTGAGTCTGGTTCTAGCTGAATCACAGGTGGCGGGTGTATCTATGGAGGCTGCCTGTCGGTTCTGGGAGGTGGTGGCCAATGGAAGTATGCCTTGTGGTGGATTTGCGACCGCCCTCCCTTTTGTCCACCGAGGTGGACAAAAACATTTAAGGTGCCAAAGTGGACTATGAGGATCTCGAGAATATGTATGAGAAGTGATTAGGATAGGAAAATGATCGAAGTCATGTAGATCAGGGAGCACTTACCAGATTAAGTCGAATGCAGATGACGAGCAACAAACTGAGAGATCTATGCAAGAGTCAGTTTGAGTGCGAGGGTCGAAATGACTGGGAGTACCTGTATTTAAATCTTGAAAGGGAAGAGAAGTGAAAAGAGCATCTAATTGATCGTCAAGAGAGTCACAGTGAGACCTTTCCCAGAGGAAATGATGAGCATTAAAATCTAATATAAGATGAGGAGGTAGGGAACAGATAATGGCTAAGAAGGAGAAAGATATAAAGAGCATAGTGTATACCACTTGTCCAAGAAGATGCTGGCTGCAGTGTAATGCAGCGAAGGACAAGGACCAGAGAATGTGGTATACCGTGGTGTACGAGAAGTGCACTTTGTTTTCCTATCAGGAAGGGAAAAGTGTGAGGAAAAAGTGGAGTATAATTGGGGGTTAATGTTGTTAGTCAGCCGGGGATCATTCACGGGTTCAGCCGGTGCTTCCCTCTAGCGGGCCCAGGCAGAAACCCCCCACCACTTTTCTGGTAGTTTCAACCTTACCTGGTGAGCAGCGAAACTGGGAGAGTCACTACACCTCCACTCTTCTCCTGATCAGGTAAGGTGATCTACCAGGTGTATATTTTTTTTGTGTTTTTTTATGGTTACCAGTAATTTCTTCCATCTCAAAGTGAACATGCTATCTTTTTTCTTTCTTAAGTGTTATGTTTGCTTACTTGTGGTAACCATTATATTTTTTTCTTTATCAGCTCTGCTGCTGGCCTGGTTAGCCCGAACAGACGCTGAGATTTGAAGGAGCTAGATGTACGTCTCTCTGACTTAGCTACTTTTGTC
Source organism: Cherax destructor (assembly GCA_009830355.1). Lineage (NCBI taxonomy): Eukaryota > Metazoa > Arthropoda > Malacostraca > Decapoda > Parastacidae > Cherax > Cherax destructor. Next base: position 20,392 of record WNWK01012594.1, read on the forward strand.
TACGTCTTACGTACCGCGACCAAGTGGCATACGAGAATTCTTAACATCTCGTCTACACCCGAAACTCATCCTGGGCCTTATATTATCCTACTCTACATCCTGCCAGAACCACAACGGCCTACTTTTTTTTTTTTTTAGTAAAAAAACTGAAAATTCTTTGTTTATTTCCTACCCAAGAGTCTTAATTTTTTTTTAATAATTTTTACATTATATTTTGTTCAGGGGGAAGGCGTTCCGATGAAAATAGAGATATAGTAAAAGATGGTATGGAAAACAGTGGAGCGCAATTTTGGTTCTTGAAAACAGACAAAAACAAGGAAACTGGGAGAGCAAAACTTGAAGCTGTCCCTGATTACACCTCAGGCTTCATATATTCCTCTGTAAATAAGCCATTATCGGCTAAGAGAGGTAACTAATATTTTGCAGGTGTCTATGGACTAGGAGGGTCAGTAAAGTCAACATGTGGGGGCAATGGGCAACTAGTAAGGAGTGAAGTATTGTGATGACGTGAAAAAGGTGGCGTGAAGAAAGCCGAGGAAGGTGAGTATGTGTAGTGTTGAGGGACTGACCGGTGTACATCATAGGTGTTGTCTTCTCAATAAACGTGGAGATGGCATCAATACTCTCATATGAGAGAGAAGGCGGAGAGAGCTTGGCGGCGGAGGGAGAATATGTAGTTTGGGTAAAAAGTAGAGAGACAACGGAAGATACCAAAGAAAGAGTAGAGGTGTCTTGGCAGGCAGAAATTTCGGGAGGGACAGGCGAGGGAGCACCTGTACTTGGAGATGGATGAACCTTCACAACAGCATCAGAAGCATCTCCAGGTAAAGGCCTAGACTTAGAGACAGGGAGAGAAGAAGGTTTGGGCATGTCATGTGGTTTAGGGGTTCAAGGCGATTTGGATGTGAAAGAAAATGTAGAGTTCGGAGAATAAGGGATATATGGCTGTGAGGGAAAAGTTCAATAGATGGAGTAGTGAAAGTATGACTGTATGGTGACGGTAGTTTGTCGGGAAGTCTGCTTGTTAAAGGTAGGGTGGATGTCTAGCTCCCACTACCCTCCCTCCTCCTTTACGAGATGACGTGGAGGAATCACTTGACTGGCTGCTGCCATCAAACCTGTAAGTATGCGTTCCCTTCCTTTATTATTTATTCTATTTAGGGCATTAAACTTGAGTTTATTCTTGTCTTGATTTGAATTTACACTGTTTTTATTCAATCCTCACCATTTCTTTTAAAGGACATAAGCCTATTGTGTGAGTGATTATCAAGCAGGTTGTAACTGTATTTGTTTCTTCATTATAGCCTTGATTTGTCGGCATGGGTCATCCAACACAGGCGAGGTTAAGATAAGGACAGCAGAGATCTGGCAAAGATTCCACCTGCAGCTACACTTACAGTTACTCATCATTCTCCAAGTGGTGACTACACAAGCATTCCTGGTGTCGTGACAGATTACTTACGTGAGACTTACCATCGTGAGGTGGATCCTTCGTCTGTTTAAGACATGTCCAGCTGTGAAACAAAGTCCCCTTCGTCAACAACGGCTTAAGTTCCAAGAATCAGTCAAAGCTGTGTCAAGAACATCAGCACATCACCATTCTACACCCAACATCTGTATATAAATTAGCTTTCGAATCACGTATTTTTTATATATTTCATTTTTCATTTTTCTTCAAGTAGGGCTAATTTTCATGTTTAATTGTTTTAATTCTTTTAATAAAAGTGTTTATATTCTCATGTTATTATGTTTTCAATTATTTATTTCCATAAGGAGTAAGCCTTCACAATGGTGTCGGGTTAGAATAGAGGGGAAGCTGAGACTTTGGAACATGTGAGAGGGATGATTATGAAGTAGGTTCAGTAAGAGATGATGAGGTTGGAACCTCAGAGAGCAGGACCGTAAAAGGGTTGGGCACTGAGATGATTGCCTAAGTAAAGGGCACAGGGGCCATTGTGGAAACGGGCACCACCGAATAAATCTGGGGACGTCTAACGACCATGGAATAAGAGAGGCGTGGGGATCTCCTTTGGAGCGGAGATGGGAAACTGCCATGGCGTAAAAGAGGCACTCTTTCTCTAATACAACAGATCTCGTTTTCTCGTAAGAAAATCGGGCAATGGCAACAAAAATGGCCGGGTGCGCTTCTTTACAGTTAAGAGGATGACTACAGAATGGACTGCTATGGTCAGCAGCACCACAGCCACGACATTCTACCTCTCACCTGCAATATTTCACCGGGTAGCCGAAGCACCAGCATTTTCGACATTGTTGCAGGATATGGATGACCTCCAGCATTAGTCGGCTTTGTCCAGCTACGTAAACAGATGGTGGCAGTTCACTGCTGTCAAAAGTATTCCTCGATATATTGAATGATAGCGTCTGCGGCAGCGGGCAGGGAATATATAAATATCAGCTTAAATAATCGGGAGATTCTGGAGCTCGAGTTGCTCCAGAATGTCGTCATTACACGCGAGAAAGTCGCACTGTACGATAGTATGTGAAAGTATAATAGATCCACAGCAAGTATTTAGAAAGATATGCTTGCAAATAGTAAGTGGTGCGTTGTCAACATCAAGAAGTGGATGATATGCCTGTTGTGCATTTTCAACTGACAATGTGTGTCATTCTTAGGAATGTGGAAGGAAATGTTCTGCAAAAGATGGCAGAAGAATGTCTTGCTAATGCTGTTGTCAGAAAGATAAAAGTTGTTCGGAGCATAAAGAATTTTGTCCAAGAAGGACTTCGAAACATAGAGCATAAGGGGAGTAATTCCTTAGTCGAGGTCGTGTGTACGAGCCAAAAATCGACGCACTGTATGTGGAGAACCCACATTCATATTCAAAGCTGTGCAGAGGTTATAAGTGCCTAAAGGGTCGGATGGAACCGGGGTGCCAGATCGTTCCCCGGAGGAGATACTGGGTTGGAAGAATGGTCCGAAGGAGTGTCAGGGTCACTTCGGGATGAATATGAAATTCGTATACAGTACTGACATGTTGATAACATGTCGGTACAATATACCAATTTCATATTCACTCTGTCAGACATTGCATCACAACAGTATCATGGTACACAAAACAGCTTGGACAACTTTTTCAAGTGAGAAGAGAGAGATTTGAAAGGGACCTGCCCTCGCAGTGATTACCTTTCTTCTACTATTGGACTACACATCACCTTCTGACAGTGTATAAGTATCCATACTATCGTTTCAGCTTCACATTGTCCCAGACTATGGAACAAAACTCTTATCCAGGCTGAAGGACTGATCATCTCAAAACTACGTTTATTAAGGGTGATGAACTGATTACATCGTCTTTACATCTTCTTTAATTCATGTATATGCAAAACTTATCGGAATAAAGATACTTAACTGATGTGCACATGTCTTACTTGTCAACATGTCAGTAGGGGATGCTACAGGAAAGGGCCCAGGAGGAGGCAAGTCACGGTTATGGGTCTCCATGATAAGTGTCCCCTTGTTTATTTAAAAAAAAAGTGGAATAAAAGGGTGAAGGATGGTGGGAATGTGGAGGGATAGATCCCAGGAGGAAAAGAACTGTAAACCACCTTCAAGCCCAAAAAGACCCACAGAGCATCCAGCAGAGCAGATGCTACGTGGAACCCATACCATATCCTACCCTTCATGTCACTAAACCGGTAATCCAGGATGGCAACCTCACATCCGCCGAGCTACCTCGGTGGACTAAACAGAGGGTGGCCGCAAATCCGCTACAAGGTATACTTCCATTGGCCACCACCTCCCGAAACCAACAGGCAGCCCCCATAGATACTCCCGTCACCTGAGGGAAACCCTGAGCCACCCACTGAACTTCAGAGGGGAAATGGGACAGCCACAGATTATCCAAATTCCACAGCAAGCACCATTAAGAACCTCGACAAAGCTTTCCCTAACCTAGGAGCTTGAATTTCAGAGGGGAAGACCCCAAAGGCTAAAAGCAAGGAAGGAAGGAGAGGAGACGGATGGGGAAACGACAGAGAAGGGAAACGAGGGATGGAAAGGATGGGGTAGGAAATGGGGTATTGGGGTAATTAGGTTCGGTAAGAGGAAGACCGAAGAGTCCAATTCCTCAGACCAAAAGCCTCAACTCGATGAAGAGAACAAGGCGAAGAAACTGCTAGGTGAATTACATACCTCGATGGCACTGGGCCTAGATAACATCTTTCTTTGGCTCCTGAGAGAGGGAGCAGAAGCACTGTGTGCACAGTTAACAATAATGATTAATAAATCAATCGAAACATGGCAACTCGCAATTTTACGAAAGGAAACAGACAGGCAGCATTAACCTACAGACTAGTTTTGCTGACATGTATAGTATGTAAAGTAAGGTGAAGAGTGGTGGAGAAAGTGGAAAAGTTTGCAACAAGACTAGTCCCGGAACTAAAGGAAAAATCCTACAAGGAGAGGTTAAGGGAGCCCAACCTGACGACACTGGAGGACAGGAGGGAAGACGTGATAACAACGTATGGGAAAAAAAATCATAATTGGAGTAACATTTACTCTCCTTATAAGAACAGATTAACTTTCGAAAATGGGTAAATGATGACTTTTTTTTAGAAATACCTGAAGGGGGGCTTCTAAGAAGTTGTCTGAAATTATTTTTTTCTTCTTTTCGATTTTATTTTGCACCAAACTGAAAAACGATATATCCAATTAGCATTTTCATGTGCCATATAAGCAAAGTTCTTAAACCCATTCCTAGCATCATTAAAAGATTCTGATAACTTCCAAAATCCTCAGCGGCGGAGCTTCAGACGTTAATGGAAGGTTTCATGATATACGATGACAGCGGAGAGTAAAGCTGAAGTGTGTGGGTGCATTAACGATTTTTCGTTCAATCTAGTAATATAAATTCCAGTTTACCACTTATGACCTACTTCAACATTTATTATATACATACTGCGTGGAGGCAAATTTGTTAACGTCGTACAATGGAAAAATTAGAAATCGATAGAATCCGTACAATAACTAGAGAATGATTATAAATTAGACACATTTGCAACACTTGGGTATCTTTATTGAGGAAACGTTTCGCCACACAGTGACTTCATCAGTCCAATACAAAGTAGAAAGTTGTAAGGAGAGGAGGAGTTTGAGGTAATCAGTCCCTCGGCCTGGAGTCGATGTATTCAGTCCATCAATCTTGTTAGAAGTGCAGCACAAGGCCGTAGAGGTGGCTTATATGCTGTAATCAGGTGAGGTGAAGCAGGAGGAGTCGCAGTCATAGTGGTACCATCCACTATTCGAAGTAGGTCTTCGTCCAAAGGTTGGACAAGTGTTGAAGAATTCGTTTGTATCAAGATCCCAAGCTGTTGCTGTGTCAGACAGGATGTAGATGAATGGTTCAGAGAACCGACAAGTTATAAATTAGACACATATGCAACACTACGGCCTTGTGCTGCACTTCTAAAAAGATTGATGGACTGAACACATCGACTCCTGGCCGAAGGACTGATTACCCCAAACTCCTCCTCTCCTTATACCTTTCTACTTTGTATTGGACTGATGAAGCCACTGTGTGGCGAAACGTTTCCTCAATAAAGATATCCAAGTGTTGCATATGTGTCTAATTTATAACTTGTCGGTTCTCTGAACCATTCATCTACATAGAGAATGATTCATCTGATCGGCTTCACATTTTCACCACTGGTGTAGTTTCCAGAGCACGAGGCTCACGCTGCCATTACGTAGCATAAGTCATAACTTGCCAATTGTACTGGATAAATAGTAAAATTTGTTTTTAATTCAATTAGGAATGTTTCTGTTTATCTTGAAAATATTATAGACGATACATTCTAAAATAACGCTGATAACCCTAACGTTTGTCCGAATAATTTACTTATTTAATGTTTAATGTTTTACTGAAATAGTTTTTTTTTCTTATCGGCTTCAAACTTGTGTTCCAGATGGACATTATTAAAACACAGCTTGCCAGTTTAAGCTGTGTAAATTTGAATTTGTCAGTTTAATTAATTAAGCAAATTGCCTACCATTAAATATCCAGTGAATGAATCTTTTGTTCAACTTCAAACCCTTAACAGTGGTGAATCTTAATAAGTATTTTTGTTTTAAATTCGAGCTGTGTGGGCTCCAATTTGTACATTTCTGGGCAAATGTTATGAAATTAGCTTTACCAAAAAATCAAAATAAGATAGTTTTTCTTACAACATTGCAGTGAATTTTATAGAAAAAGTAAATGAGAAAACAATACTGGAAAAAATCGGAATAAATGACATTTTTAAGTTTAACGATGGGAGACTTTCCTTTGTATGAAACACTTTTAATAACATTTTCCTTTGATATATTTAATAGGATTGAGGATTTCAACATGTTAAATGTATTATGGTAAAGTTCATGGGACTATTTGTATGCGTGAGTGACCTTTGCACTGTAATACAAAGGCAATTTTAATTTCTCGTGTGTGTGTGTGTGTGTGTACCCACCTATTGGTGGTTGCAGGGGTCGAGACATAGCTCCTGGTCGCGCCTCTTCACTGATCGCTACTAGGTCCTCTCTCTCCCTGCTCCATGGCGTTATCATTCCTCGTCTTAAAACTATGTATGGTTCCTGCCTCCACTACATCACTTTCCAGACTATTCCATTTCCCCTGACAACTCTATGACTGAAGAAACACTTCTTAGCATCTTTTTGACTCATCTCAGTCTTCAACTTTCAATTGTGACCCCTTGTTTCTGTGTCCCATCTCTGGAACATCCTGTCTCTGTCTACCTTATCTATTCCTCGCAGTATTTTGTACGTCGTTATCATGTCTTCCCTAACCCTCCTGTCCTCCAGTGTCGTCAGACCGTTTTCCCTTAACCTTTCTTCGTAGGATATTCCCTCTAAGCTCTGGAACTAGCCTTGTTGCAAACCTTTGCACTTTCTCTAATTTCTTGACGTGCTTGACCAGGTGTGGGTTACAAAATGTTGCTGCATATAGGCCTCAGGTACACGGTGTACAGAGTCTTGAGTCTTGAACGATTCCTTACTGAGGTATCGGAACGCTATTCTCAGGTTTGCCAGACGCCCATAGTAGTTATCTGTCTGATGTGTGCTTACAGAGATGTGATCGGTATTATACTCAACCCAAGATCTTTCTCCTTGAGTGAGATTTGCAGTCTTTGGCCACCTAGTCAATACGCTGTCTGCGGTCTTCTTTGACCTTCCCCGATCTTCATGACTTTGCATTTGGCGGGGTTAAATTCAAGGAGCCAGTTGCTGGACCAGGTGTCCAGCATGTCCAGGTCTCTTTGTAGTCCTGCCTGATCATCATCTGATTTAATTCTCCTCATTAACTTCATTTCATCTGCGAACAGGGACACTTCTGAGTCTATCACTTCCATCAACTCATTCACTAATACCAAAAATAGCACTGGTCCTATGGGGGACCCCTGGGACCCCGTTCGTCACAGGCGCCCACTGTGATACCTCATCACGTACCATGACTCTTTGTTGCCTCCCAGAAAGGCATTCTCTGATCCATTGCAGTGCCCTTCCTGTTATGTGCCTGATTCTCTAGCTTCTGCACTAATCTCTTGTGATAACTCTGTCGAAGGCCTTCTTGCAGTCCAAGAAAATGCAATCAACCCACCCCTCTCTCTCCAGGTTTGTGACACAGGATTTGCATTCCAGGAATCTGTGCTGGTTGTTGTTTATAATCTTGATCCATTTCAGGTGCTCCACCACTCTCCTCCTGATAATCTTCTCCATGACTTTGCAACTACCTTAGGTAATTGCCCAGTTCCAAGGGATATATTGAAAATTGTGGTTAGTGGCACACACAGCGTCTCTGCTCCCTCTCCCAAAGGGCCCACAAAAGATGTTGTCTGGTCCCACAACCTTTGAGGTATCAAGGTCACTCAGCTGCTCCTTCACCTCATCCTCAGTTGTGTGTGTGTGTGTGATTACTGGAGAAAGGCTCCTTTGAGTGGATATTTTGTTACTTCTATCCTCGAAATTGTAATATAATTTGATCTTATTGTATTATTTTCTTCTTGATGCTGGTGAGGGACTTTTGGTCCAAGAAAAGGCTCGTGGCTTTGTTGAAAAAGTTCTCAGCTCACACACCGAGTGTCCGGGATCGATACCTAGCATGGATAAAACATTGAGCATGTTTCTTAAAAATGTGCTGCTCCTGTTCACCTAGTAGTAAGTAGGTACCAGGGTGTTAGCCGATTGTTTTGGGTGGCATCCTCTTAAGCAAGATTAACATAAGTTAACCAGGGGCTTTCTGTATAGTATGCCAGTGACGTCAGCAAGGTTTATAATAGCTCACTCAACTAGTTTTTGTGAAATAATTAGAGAATGTCTCTACTAATTAGTAATATATCAGTGTTTATTATTACTTGGTTATCCTTAGTTATCGGTTTAATGTTTTAGTGTCAATAACATCTGTGCCCTGAACACTCTTCTTAAATATATGTTATGAACGAAAGCCTTAAGTAAAACTTACTTTGTTTAAATGTTTAAACTAATATACAGTCGTATATGTTTAACTTCAAGCTTTCCATGATCGTAACGTGATAATGCAAATTCTGAGCGGCTTGAAGCTTAAAGTGCTTGTGCATTTTAGGATGTGGTCAGTAAAGTCCTAATTTACACTTTTAATGAAGAATTTTGGAAATTAGATTCAATATGGTGACTTTTAAAAGGTACCTTCTAATTCCCGTTAAATTCCCAACACTAATATTTAACTGCAATTAATATGATGGGAACGTCTTCCTTCTGATCACAAAATGGAAAAATAAATTATAACTTACTAAGGAAAATAGTGAAGCAAAAAGTATTTAATTAAATATAAAAATTGTCAACTGAAATTTACGTGTAATCTTGAGACGAGTTTTTATTAAGTCAGGATGACTTCTTCAGATGTAATAAAGGTATCAGGTTATGTATCCTTGGTAGAGGGTGGCAGAAGCAGTGGAGAAGCTCTTGTCATTACTGGTGCGCAGTATCTCACTATAGATTTTAAATGCCGTCACCTTTGATCTAACTCCCAAAATATGGAGCGTGTGCTGCGGAAGACCACGCCAGTAGCACAGCTGACAATGATAAAAAGACACTGGCTACAAGATGTTTATTAAGTATAACATCAGAGACAAAGGTGGTAATTGTACTTCAGTGTCATTACTGGAAGATCACATTACTTCATCAGAAGAAGACTGGAGGAGGAAGTGATTACCACTCCGTGCCAAACCAGGTAAGGTTAATATTAAGGATTAGAAACCAAAGACTCAGACCCGAATAAATCTGGAGATTTTACAGGGGCCCTCTAGATGGAAGTGCAGACGGCCAGACACTGTAAAAGTCGGAGTCTGAAATGCCATTAACCAATTTTCCGGCTTTTTCCTTACAATCAACTTATGCCACACACTGCCCTATACGATACGGTGCCCCGTGGCCTGGTCGCTAAAGCTCTCGATCCACACGGCGAGGGTCTGCGTTCGATTCCCAGCACGGGTAGAAACACTGGACGTGTTTCTTTACACCGGTTGTCTATGTTCACCCATCAGTAAAATGGGTCCCTGGGTGTTAGTCGACTGGTATGAGTCGCATCCTGGGACAAGGACCTAATTTGCCCAAAATGCTCTGCATATCAAGGGGCTTTCTATATAGTAGTATGTCATTGATGTCAGCTAGGCCTGTATACCTTGTACATGTACTTGTAGTAAATTAATATATTATATTATTATTATTATTCCAATCACATGCAATGATTCACAAGAGACTGGAATTATAAGATTCAGGGATAACTTTCTTGTACGGTGCAGCAGCCCCAATACATGTAGTTAACTATGAACACTACAGCTCAGCATTCAACTACAGAAGGTAATTACTTAAGACTGATAAGCAGTAGCTGCTTGGCCTACTTCATCTCTATTATAATATATTTTAAGATGAGTTCATTTAGATTTTCAACAGAAAACTCACTAAATCTAAATACAAAATTGGCGATAGGACTACTGAAGTACTCCAATAAATAAATATTATTCATATGCCATAAAATGTTATCCAAAAATAATGTAAAATATCACATATTGTACATTAGAGGTAGTAGAAAAAGGAATAACAGTTATCTTTAGAAAATAATTTTTCTTATACAGCTCATAAAAGTTAATGTTGGTCATTGTTAATTCTAAGCAAGGAGTTTTCATTATTAATAGCAGTTGGTTGGTTTGCCGCCATACTACCACACAACACTAGTACTCCATTAAGACGCAACACTAGCATATCCGAGCTACTGAGACGTCACTGCAACACTCCGGAACAATTGTGACACAATTTCAGCTTGACTGAGCCAATGAGACGCCACTGAATTCGTAACACACCACTCTTCCGTCTCTTAGATATTAACACTACAAGCAGTGTCTGTGAAACATTTAAGTGTCCCCCAATTGTCTGAAGCATTGGGAATTCACTAAAACATTTCTGAAGCAGATGAGACATCACTGAACAATATCACATGTAGTGAGACGTCATTGGTCTTTGTTAAAATCTTGGGACATCAGTGCAGCATTTTCCTAAAAATTTTGGGATGTCGCACTTTTGTCTTTGAACAATACAGACGTCACTTTCTAATTATCATTTTTTTTAAATGAGAACTGAATCACGACTAACAAAAATCGTAATGATACGAAAGCAAAAACAAAAAAAAAATCACGTTATGGGTTGAGTTTGAACTCGCGGCTGGTGAGTGGCAAAACTCCAAACCGGCGCGTTAGCCGGTCTGGAGTTTTACGACTCACTACCCGGGGGAAGTTGCTATCTGCCCATACCGTGATTTGGTAACTATGATGTCGATGCAGAATTTGTAATCCACTGAATTGTCACAAATCGGTTTCTTAACCAATGAAGTCATTCACAGCATCTGTGATCCATAAAGAATTCACTATTAATAATATTGAACAGACTGAAATAAATGCCATCACGTTATGTAAATCAAATATATCAAAAAGGGTATCTCTAATCGGCCATAAAGATTTTATTTCAAACCTAGAAGGCACCGCAGCATTTCTTATTAATCTGTTTGTCACTACAGTATTGATAAATAATCCTAATTCCACCACAAGCCTTCTAATCAATTCTGATATCGCATCATTTCACCTCAAGATGCCATCACAAAACGTCTGTACAATCTCTGCATGAAATGTGTCGATTTCTGTGCATGACAGAACAATATGTATGACCTTAGATGTCATCCTTTATCCCTGACTAAAATGAACGTCATCAACAGTCCCATCCACCAAATCATCAATGCCCAAAAGCAAGTATTACTATAAAAGTATTGACAGTTCCGGGACGAACGTCACAAACATAAATATAACACTTAGGTATGAGATGTTACTACATAATATTGGTTATAACAGCTTATAAGACAATTTTAGAAGTTATTATAGCATCTTTGACCAATATGAATATCAACACAGAAAATTGGAACAAATCTAACCTCACACTCTGTTGTGAACCCATTTTTGGTTTATTCTCACCAAAATCTTTAAGGAAATCTGGTAGGAGCAGCGGGGGGGGGAGGATGGTCTCCCAGGCGCTCACTGGAGGAAAATGCACGAGCACGTTCCAGCTTTATAAAGACTTTTGCCAAAAAATATTGTCAGCAATGCAATATTGTATTTTAGATGCAAGACTTATTTAATACGGCCTGGCAGGAAGGGAAAGAAATTCTCTCTCTATTTTCTTGTGATGTGTTTGATAACGTGAGGAGCAACATTTTGCATCCTACCCTCTACTAGGTTTTTCGACGTTTGTCATGGCAGGAGAATTTCCAACACAGGTGGGAGACACTCATGGGGAGATGAAGAGGCGTTTCTGTAGAAGATGTAGTGATAAGTGAAAAATTGGAACCTATACACAAAGACATTTGAAACGTGGAACCTATACACAAAGACATTTGAAACGGTGTTTTGAAACGTATCAGGGTTTAATAAAAATGGGAACTTTTAGTGACAATCACTTTTGTGTAATAGTGAATAAAGGCAGATAATAATTACCATGTGAATTTATGTTTATTTGCGGTAAGAAGCACATTGCTAGTTGACAATTTATTTCTCAAGAAAAACTGGATATATTTAATTCGGTTTGGCTAATCAAGGAAGGAAACCCACGTATTCCACACCCTCAATGCATGCGACTGGAATAGTGGGTGCAGAATCAGTTAATAATGGAGTTAAATGATAACACTGAAGAACTGATAGGAGTCAGAATAGGCATTTATAAAAGTCATAATACTGAAACTTTATCCCGATTTCTTCAATGAAGCTTGTAAATGAAAATGTTATGGACAGTGCATGCTTAAGGGTGATGGTGCGGTACTGTGGAAATCCCCACATGCAATTTGTTTTTTTCTTCTTCAAATTTCTTCCCAAAAAAGAAAAAGGGACGAGCCCAGACAAAAATCAATCCAAACTTTTTTCTGTAAAACTGACCAAGTTTTTAGAAAGAAAATTTTTTGTAAAACTAATAATGAACAGAGCATACAAATGTTCGTGAGGACACACAGCTGTAGACACTTAAGGAACATTACGCTGATTTAGCCAAGGATAATCAATGTCAAGACAGTAACGTGTTTGTGATTAGAAGAGGATTCTCCAATACACAGATAACAATTTGTTATTAAAATTGGCATTTGGTAATTTAAAACCCTAAGCAACAAGAGATTGCTTCCATTGAGGGAAAAATGATCATCACTAAAGCTGATCAAAAGATGCAATTTCGACTTATTGTTCTGAATTTAATAAACGTTGGGCCTACTCAGCCCTAACCCATGGAACGTTCCATTTATTTTAAACGATGTATCATTTATTATTATTATAATCAAGAGGGGCGGTAAACCCGTAAGTTATACAGTACATGTGGTTGGGGAAATGGAAGGTATTAAGGGTCAATTCAGGGGAAACAGGCACAGATCCAATTCCATAGATCAGGAGCCTCTCACCAGGGTCAAGGAACTTCCTAGAGGGTACAATGCATCAGTCATTCAAGATCGATGCTCTTCAAGTATTATATTTTGATCTAAAAACCAAACACATGAGGTCATATGGCACTTGTCCCATGGGAGGCATTCAAATTCGATTCAAGCAAGGGAAAATAAGTCCAGTTATCTGGATCAAAGAGCCCATCTCCCGCATCATGGGAAAAAATGCGATATAAAAGATTATACAAAATGGGAAAAAGGCCGGTCTGAGGAGCTTTTCCCCAGTAATCACACTAAAAAAGGAAAAAGATCAGTGTGTCATTTGCATAGAACTCCCCTGGAAGCAAATAGTCTCATGATTCTTGCTCATGATACTTTACACAGGCGTTCAAATTTTTGGGTCATCCAATAAGGAGTTCTCGAGTAATAAACGGAAATTTGTTGGAAAACATGGGAAAAAATTACTGAAAATGTTCGAAAAATAGGACGTGTCCCTCGTAAAACTTAAAAAACGCCATAAAGTCGAGAATTTTTTAAATTTTTCTCTGTTTTTTTATCACATTTACATTCCATTCAAACTTAAAAGTCACTACAATTCTGTAAGACCAACCATTTTATTTAGATTTTTTTAATAAAATTAGTTTATAAAAACTAACAAAAATTGGCATAATGGCAGCCACACAGCTCAAAAAAAATAAAAACTCTTCTTAATAAAATACAACAATATTTAAAGTTAGAAGCTCAACATAAAGTCAATTATTACTTATTACATGGAAATTGCTTAAAATAATTGGTTAATTCAAATTTACTCAGCTCAAAGTATGTTTAAATAAACCTAACCCCCCCGGTAAAGGAGGAGCGAAGGGTTCACGTTTTTTTCTTTATTTTGGTCTAATTTCAATGAGATTTTTACAGTGATTTATACAGTTTTAAAAAACCTATACACTGTTTTTGTTTTTGATTTTTTTGCCTTTAGGTTAGATAGAAAAAAAAAAAATGTCCAAATTTTAGAGGTCACAAAACCTGTAAATTTCTACAAGGGGAGAGATGTCAATGCTCTAGTTAACATCAGATGAAAAATAAAGGCTATATAATTGTTGACCCAACCCTTTTTTAGCAAAAATGTCAGTAGATTCCATTATGAAAAATGTTGAAGTTAGTGATTTTGTTTTCCATTATTTTGTGGGAAAAAACCCAATAAAAACAAAGCTGTAAAAGATATCGGAAATCCTTCAGGGGTGCTTGTAGAACCATCATTACTCAATAACGTGTAAAAAAATCATGAAATCCTATTAATACTTTTCGCAAAACATTACAAACAATGTCAATAACTTATTTCTATTATTCATATATTTTCTGTGAAACTCTATGGATATGGCACGCTAAATCTCGGCGAGTTGCATGCATCAGAAATGTTGAGACCCCAGAGGCCACTGGTGCCATGAGTTCCTGCACTTGAATGGAGGCATCAGAGATGTTGCTATGTAGAGTTTTTAATGAAATAATCATAAAAATTTAAATTTTTTTCCCAGAGATAAAACTAAAAAAAACACTAATTGGAAACATGTATTATTTATGACAGGAAGAACAAAAAAAATACTTTTAAAGGGGAAAAAAAAAAAACTAGGAAATATGATATAAAAAAGTTGATTACACCAAAATGTTGCCAAGTGATGCACTATTTTGGTAACAAAACTTTTTTTCAAAAATGTTTAAATCTTCCCTTTTCCCAAATATCTTGGGCTCCCCCCCTCCCTTTATAAAGGTTTGAAGCCGATCAGATAAGGCGTCCTTGAGAAATTAATCTGATTCCAACGTTTTAATGTTTTTTAACTATTTTGTAAAATTTCAAATTTGCACATATTGGGTCAAAACTTATGGTTTACCTTCCTTATTATAGAATGCAGCGTCAATAATATTTAAGCTAATCAGAAATGGCATTTGTTAGTTATCGTAAAAATGAATATCATTATTTATTAGGATTGACGCCATTCATTTGCAGCGTGAATCTTATGCCAGAAAACCACACAATTGGTGAAAATTTTAATCTGATGAGATGAGTCATTCTTCACTTCCAATGATATCAGTTTCCTTGTATTATCTAACTTCATCAACAAATTGCAAGCATAATCAAAACTTAATAGATAATCATAGGGCCCCGAGATGAATCAGCCATTACATATTGTAGTCCTTCAGAACAGGTAAATTGAAATTGATTTGAACTGATTTAACAGAAGAAAAAATTCACACTGTTTTGCACATAAAAAGTGAAAGCTTCACCAACACATTTGAATTTCACTCTGCACCATTGTCGTATTTTAAGCAGCTTTCGTGAACAATTGAAGCTATACCAGGAAAAGAGTGGTAATGTTGCTCATTCTTTTTCTCTTGGAAAAAATGATCTCGTAAATAACTGGTGCAAAATATCCAAGCATGTGAAGCAACCATCACATTTTAGAACAAAACAAGAAAAAGATTTTGAAGGAAAGTTGAAATTTATTAATTTTATGAGTGATTGCCTCTTCCATGAATTTGAATTAGATACTATTTTAAATAAAGATGGATCAACGTCCTAGCAGAGGATGATATAACTTATGATATCCTCAGAGCTGTATAATCTTAATTAAATCGTGAGTGTTCTTCCTAATTCCTGTACTAATAGTCTCATTCTGCCTATCCCTAAGTCGCAGCAGCCTGACACGTTTAAAACAATCTCCTTAACTACGAAAGAATGATAATTAACAAACCATACTCCTTAATGAGACGCCAATTGTGCATCATCTTTATGGTTTCATAAAAAAAGTGTACACTTTTGCATTTCCGTGTCTCTCACTTACAATATTTCTTAATTTAAACCACGCCTCTGATATCGCAGATTTATTATACTACATTAACTAGGCAAAATAAATATTGGTAGTAACCTACTCAGTTTAATGAAAGGTTATCCTCTGTTCTCTATCAAGGTTTTAGAAGCGAATGTAAAGAAATGACCTTAGGTACATAGGAAAGAGAAGTTCTCAGTTCCATACAAATTAATGTTCTGGTTAATGCTCTCCTAATTGCTTCACCTACCTCACCAACACTTATGTCAGTAAGATATACTGATGTCATCATAATCCATTCAACAGTGTTCAAGAAATCTGTAATCGAGGTCTTGTCATATCTTCATCTAGAATGAAAGTATTCACAAGCAAGAGACATGCAATCTGAAGAGTGAAAACATCATTATGTTAAATCTATCATGTTTTTGTGGAGGAGGACCCCTCAATGAATACATTATTCCCCAAAAAATAAGAAATGCAAAAATAGGCTAGATTCTTTCAAAATTGATGCTGGCTACAGTCCTAACTATGGTACTAATGTGAGAATAATGTACATAGATGATATTACATTTTTAATTGATTATGCTGAGAGCATGTTAATATTAGCCAAGGGAAATCCTCTTCTAACGTTCGAGCTAATGGAAAAAGGCTCTCAAATTATTGTAGACGTCAATCTCCCATGTTCTTAATATGAGGAAGAGCTTGATGTTCCTAGTATCCTCCTGTATGTACATATCATCTGACTCATCCTCCTTCGTAGCACCTCCTCCTTTCATCCTCCTCCTCCTCCTCCTCCTCCTCCTCCTCCTCCTCCTCCTCCTCCTCCTCCTCTCCCTTCACAATAACCACCTCATTCTTCTTCACCAGCTAATACTCATGTGAATCATCCAATTCTTTCGTTTCCTGTTCTACCTTCTCCCTCTCACTTCCTTCTCCTCTATCTCCTCTTCCTCTCCACTTCGTACTCCTTCCTTTTCCTCCTCCATCTCCCCCTCCTCCACTTCCCCCTCCTTTAACTACAACTCATCATCTTCCTCCTCCTCTTCTCTATCTTCGCCTTCTGCTCTTCCTCTTCCTCCTACAATTATTTTTATGACTATTTCCGCTACTACTACTATTACTACCCCTATTACTATAAGTACTACTATTATTACTGTTACTTTTACTACTACTAGTACTACTGCTACTACTATTAATTATTTTCCTATTCCTCCTTCTCTTTGTAATATTCCTCTTCTTCAATTTCCTCCTCCTTCTCTTCCTTCTCTTCCTCCTCCTTCTCTTCCATAACCTCTTATTCCGTCTCGTCTTTCCCCTCTTAATGCTTTACTTGTTCCTCCTTCTCCACGTTACCCTCTTCCTCCTCCTCCCCTTCTCCTTCTCCCCTCCCCCCTCCTTATCCAGCGCTAACAATAACCTGCATCCGAGCCCCTGGAAGACGCACCTCCTGCCTCCTCTTCCTGCCTTCTCATCCTTCCTCCTCTTTCTGCCTCCTCTTCCTTCCTTCTCTTCCTTCCTCCTCTTCTTGCCTCCTCATCCTACCTCATCTTCCTGCCTCCTCTTCTGCCTATTCTTCCTTCCTCCTCTTCCTTCCTCCTGTTATTTCCTCCTCTTCCTGTCTCCTCTTCCTCTTCCTGCCTCCTCTTCCTGCCTCCTCTTCCTTCCTCCTCATCATTCCTCTTCTTCATTCCTCATTTTCCTTCCTCCTCTTTATGCCACCTCTTCCTGCCTCCTCTTCCTCCTTTTCATTCCTCCTCTTCCTGCCTCTCTTCCTTCCTCCTCTTCCTTCCTCCTCTTCCTGCCTCCTCTTCCTTCCTCTCTTCCTGTCCTTCTCTTCACTGCCTGCTCTTCTTCCTTCTCTTCTTCTTCCTCCTCCTCCTTCTCCTCTTCATCTTCCTTGCCTCTCCTCTTCTGCTCCTCTTCCTGCCTTCTCTTGCTCTCCTTCCCTTCCTTCCTCTACTTATCCCTCCTTCTTCCTTCCTTCTTCCTTGCCTCTGCTTCCTGCTTCTCTTCCTCCTCCTTTCCTTCTTCTTTCCTTCCTCCTCTTCCTCCTCCTCTCTCCTTCCTCCTCTTCCTCCTCCTCTCTTCCTTCCTCCTCTTCTCCTCTATCTCTTCCTCTTTTTTTTTCCCTCTTTCTTCTCCTTCTCTTCTGCCTGCATGCTTCTCCTCCTTTCTGACCCTCCTTCTTCCTCCTTATCTTCCTCCTCCTCATTCTCTTTACTATTTCTCTCCTTCTCCCATATTCTCCTCTTCTATCCTTCTCTCCTCATCTCATGCTTCTCTCTTCTTCTTCTTCTTGCTCCTTCCTCTTCCTGTTCTCTTCCTCTCTCCTCTTCTTCTTTCCTTCTGTCTTTCCTCCATCTTCCTCCTTCTCTTCCTCCTCCTCTTCTCCTATCTTCCTATTCTTTTTCTCTCCTGTTCTTCATCTCTTTTCACATTCATCTCTTCACTCCATACCTCTTCCTCCTTCTCTTCCTCTTCCTCTTCCTTCACTATTCATCCTCCTCCTCTTTCTCCATAATATCTTCCTTCCTCCATTTCCTTATCCTCTTCTTCATCTCTTCTCTTCTCTTCATCTCCTCTTTCCTTCTCTTCATTCTCTTCCTTGCATCTTCCTACCTTCTCTTCACATACATCTCTTCCTCTTCTCTTCTCCTCACTTTCCTCCTTCTCTTCTCTTCCTCTTCCTCTTCTCTTCTCCTTCTTTCTCCTCTTCCAGCCTTCTCTTCTTTCACTCCTCTTCCTTTTCTTCCTCTCCTCTTCCTCCTTTCTTCTACTCCTTCCTCCTTCTCTTCCTTCCTCTTCACATCTTCCTATTCTTTTTCCTCCTTACCTTTCCTCACTCTTTCTCCTCCTCTTCCTTCTCAACATAAATGCTTTCCTCTTCTCATAAACTCCTTCTCATCAATCATTCTTCCTCTCTACTTTCGCTTCATTCCTCTTCTCTTTTCTCTAGTCCTCATTCTTCTTCCTCCTATTTCCTCTCACCTTCTTTCCTCCATTCTCTTCCCTCATCGTCCTCTCTCCTCTTTCATACATCTTAATTTCCTTCTTCATCTATTTCTTCATCTTCTTTTCTTCTTCTCCTCCTCTTCTCTTTATCATATTCTTCACTTTCTTACATCTTCTCCTTTTAACCTTTCTTTCATCAATATATTTTCTTTCATCCTACCATTCTCCTTTCCTCCTTCTCTTTCCTTTTCAATATACCTCTTCTTCTCTTATCACACTCCTTTCTTCTTTTCCTTTCACATAATCGTCTCCTTCTTTATCTTTCATTTTCCTCCATATAATCCATCTTTCTCTTTTTACTTCTTCCTCCTCATCATCTTCTAATCCTCCTCCTCTCTATCTTTCTCATCTTCATTCCTCTCTCTTTATCCTCTTCTTCTTCCCTTCTCTCTTTCTTCCTCCCTTTCATATCTCTTCACCATCAACGCCAGCACCGACTTCTCTTCCTCTTCATTTTCCTTTACCATTATCGCCTCCACTATCATCCTCTCTCTCTATCTTCACACTCCTCTCCTCCTTTCCTCTTCCTTCCACTAATCATCTCCCTGCTTATCTCTTCTTCTTTCTTCTTTTCTTTTCTTCATCCTTTTCCTCTCTTCTTTGCTCTCGCTCATCTTTTCCTTATTTCGTTTTCCTCCATCTCCTCATACTCCTCCTTTTCGTTCTCAACTGTTTCATCCTCCTCTCCTTCCTAATACTTTCCCTCTCCGTCATCCTCCTCCATCTTCTCTTCATTTTCCTCCTTCTACTGCACATTATTCTTCTCATCTTTGATTATCATCCTCATCCTCCATCTCCTTATTTTCTTCATGCTCTTCTTCCTAAGCCTCTTACTACTCTTCCTTGTCCTCCTCTTCCTTGTCCTCCTACTTTTCGTACTAGTCCTGTGCTTCCTCAGTCTTCAATGAGTACATGTATGAGGCTGATCACCCAGGCTCAGAGTACATGTATGAGGCTGAATCACCCAGGCTCAGAGTACATGTATGAGGCTGATCACCCAGGCTCAGAGTACATGTATGAGGCTGACCACCCAGGCTCAGAGTACATGTATGAGGCTGATCACCCAGGCTCAGAGTACATGTATGAGGCTGATCACCCAGGCTCAGAGTACTTGTAGAGGCTGACCACCCAGGCTCAGAGTACATGTATGAGGCTGATCACCCAGGCTCAGAGTACTTGTATGAGGCTGACCACCCAGGCTCAGAGTACATGTATGAGGCTGATCACCCAGGCTCAGAGTACATGTATGAGGCTGATCACCCAGGCTCAGAGTACATGCATGAGGCTGATCACCCAGGCTCAGAGTACATGTATGAGGCTGACCACCCAGGCTCAGAGTACATGTATGAGGCTGATCACCCAGGATCAGAGTACTTGTATGAGGCTACCACCCAGGCTCAGAGTACATGTATGAGGCTGATCACCCAGGCTCAGAGTACATGTATGAGGCTGACCACCCAGGCTCAGAGTACATGTATGAGGCTGATCACCAGGCTCAGAGTACATGTATGAGCGCACCTGCTAGTCTATGGCTATCACCCAGGCTCAGAGTACATGTATGAGGCTGACCACCCAGGCTCAGAGTACATGTATGAGGCTGATCACCCAGGCTCAGAGTACATGTATGAGGCTGATCACCCAGGCTCAGAGTACATGTATGAGACTGACCACCCAGGCTCAGAGTACGACATGTATGAGGCTGATCACCCAGGCTCAGAGTACATGTATGAGGCTGACCACCCAGGCTCAGAGTACATGTATGAGGCTGATCACCCAGGCTCAGAGTACATGTATGAGGCTGACCACCCAGGCTCAGAGTACATGTATGAGGCTGATCACCCAGGCTCAGAGTACATGTATGAGGCTGACCACCCAGGCTCAGAGTACATGTATGAGGCTGATCACCCAGGCTCAGAGTCATGTATGAGGCTGACCACCCAGGCTCAGAGTACATGTTGAGGCTGAACACCCAGGCTCAGAGTACATGTATGAGGCTGAACACCCAGGCTCAGAGTACATGTATGAGGCTGACCACCCAGGCTCAGAGTACATGTATGAGGCTGATCACCCAGGCTCAGAGTACATGTATGAGGCTGATCACCCAGGCTCAGAGTACATGTATGAGGCTGACACCCAGGCTCAGAGTACATGTATGAGGCTGATCACCCAGGCTCAGAGTACATGTATGAGGCTGACACCCAGGCTCAGAGTACATGTATGGGACTGATCACACCCAGGCTCAGAGTACATGTATGAGGCTGATCACCCTGGCTCAGAGTACATGTATGAGGCTGATCACCCAGGCTCAGAGTACATGTATGAGGCTGAACACCCAGGCTCAGAGTACATGTATGAGGCTGAGCACCCAGGCTCAGAGTACATGTATGAGGCTGACACCCAGGCTCAGAGTACATGTATGAGGCTGATCACCCAGGCTCAGAGTACATGTATGAGGCTGACACCCAGGCTCAGAGTACATGTATGAGGCTGAACACCCAGGCTCAGAGTACATGTATGAGGCTGATCACCCAGGCTCAGAGTACATGTATGAGGCTGATCACCCAGGCTCAGAGTACATGTATGAGGCTGACCACCCAGGCTCAGAGTACATGTATGAGGCTGACCACCCAGGCTCAGAGTACATGTATGAGGCTGACCACCCAGGCTCAGAGTACATGTATGAGGCTGATCACCCAGGCTCAGAGTACATGTATGAGGCTGATCACCCAGGCTCAGAGTACATGTATGAGGCTGAACACCCAGGCTCAGAGTACATGTATGAGGCTGATCACCCAGGCTCAGAGTACATGTATGAGGCTGAACACCCAGGCTCAGAGTACATGTATGAGGCTGAACACCCAGGCTCAGAGTACATGTATGAGGCTGATCACCCAGGCTCAGAGTACATGTATGAGGCTGATCACCCAGGCTCAGAGTACATGTATGAGGCTGATCACCCAGGCTCAGAGTACATGTATGAGGCTGATCACCCTGGCTCAGAGTACATGTATGAGGCTGATCACCCTGGCTCAGAGTACATGTATGAGGCTGACCACCCAGGCTCAGAGTACATGTATGAGGCTGATCACCCTGGCTCAGAGTACATGTATGAGGCTGATCACCCAGGCTCAGAGTACATGTATGAGGCTGACCACCCAGGCTCAGAGTACATGTATGAGGCTGACACCCAGGCTCAGAGTACATGTTGAGGCTGACCACCAGCTCAAGTACATGTATGAGGCTGACACCCAGCTCAGAGTACATGTATGAGGCTGACCACCCAGGCTCAGAGTACATGTATGAGGCTGATCACCCGGCTCAGAGTACATGTATGAGGCTGATCACCCTGGCTCAGAGTACATGTATAGGCTGACCACCCAGGCTCAGAGTACATGTATGAGGCTGACCACCCAGGCTCAAAGAGTACAGGTGTTATGAGGCTGACACCCGGCTCAGAGTTACATGTATGAGGCTGACCACCCAGGCTCAGAGTACATGCATGAGCTGACCACCCAAGCTCAGAGTACATGTATGAGGCTGACCACCCAGGCTCAGAGTACATGTATTGAGCTGACCACCATCAGTACAAAGCTCACCAGGCTCAGTACATGTATGAGGCTGACTCACCCAGGCTCAGAGTACATGTTGAGGCTGACCACCCAGGCTCAGAGTACATGTATGAGGCTGACACCCAGGCTCGAGTACATGTTGAGGCTGACCACCCAGGCTCAGACCGCTCAGATCATGTATGAGGCTGACCACGCCAGTACGTACTCACCCGGTCAGAGTACATGTATGAGGCTGACCACCCAGGCTCAGAGTACATGTATACGACCACCCAGGTCAGAGTACATGTATGCTGACCACAGGCTCAGATGTCAGGCTACCACCCAGGTCAGTGCAGTTACTGAGCTGACCACCCAGGCTCAGAGTACATGTATGAGCTGACCACCAGGCTCAGAGTACATGTTGAGCTGCCACCAGGCTCAAGTACATCCACCCAGGCTCAGAGTAATGTTGAGCTGCCACCATCAGATACATGTATGAGCCTACACCGAGCTCAGAGTACATGTATACTGACTCTACACTCAGGCTCATGGAGTACATGTATCTGACCACCCAGGCTCAGCTACTGACCACCCGGCTCAGAGTCACATGGGATGAGTCGCTGAGTTCTACCAGGCTCATAAGTCACCAAGGGTCATGTATCTGACTACCGTACCCTAGGCTCAGAGTACATGTATGATGCTGACACCAGCTCAAAGTACATGTATAGGCTGACCACCCAGCTCAAGTACGTGTATGAGGCTGACCACCCAGGCTCAGAGTATTGTATCACTGTTGCACCCAGCCTACCATTCACTTGCACCCTTAAACACGCCTCCACATACAATGTTTCCGCCCAACCTACAATCTCTTCCCCAAACCCCTGCTTCCTCATGATTGTCCACAACATTTCACATTCCATACTATCATGCACTGCCTTCCAGTCCAATCCCAAGACACCCCCCTTCTTCCTTCACTGAAGTCCCTTATCCGCCCATGTCCCTCATACATGCTTCATTCAGGAATACCATTCTGACCACGCTCTATTACACTCCCAAGCGCTCTCTTCAACCTATTCCCCAGCTCCTTGGCAGAGATCTTATAGTCTGCGCACATTAACGACAAAGCCCTATAATCCTTAATCATTACCCCACCTGTTATGTTATTTTCCCCTATTTATCATCAAGGTTCTACATGTACTAGCATAGAGTATTTACTTAAAAGGTCTTAGGGTAAAAGGAAGATACTTATAGGCTAAAATGATACTTACTCAGGTTTAGCTGCTGCATCTGAAAACTTATTGGTCCTTTCACATTCCTCTCAAAGGTTATTTAAACCAACATTATAAAAATAGAGCTATATTAAGAAGTATATACATATAATGTACAGGTCTCCACTCCTAAACATATAATCAGCCTTTCCCAAAGCACATGGCTCAGCTGCCACCTCTAACTCTTTTTCTCAACATTTCTTAACCCTCCAGTGTCTTGATACACTGAAGATCACAGAATATCATGGTAACATCGATCTACACAAACCCCATTACCTTTTGGGCACTCATTCAGCCCTGAAGCCAAGTTAAGATCAGCATTAACCATACCAGCTCACTCCAGAAGCCATGTTCCTCCAGGAAGGGATTGTGGGAAGCCAGAGTCTCTCTAAGCTCCTCCTCCTCAAACAAAAACACATCACTTTGCATATCTCCACATGTACTCTCAATATATCTTATGTTATTACAATGAGACATGCAATTTATAACTAGTATATATAAAAAATGTGCATTTATATTTTATATAACCTATTATATTGAGAAAATCAGTTTAATCCAGCTCCTTAAGTGTTAAGGATGGCCAAGCCTTTAAACCTCCCAAGCAGCACTTCTGATTAATTCAATATAATTAGGCATTCATGTTATTTAATTACAACAATACATGCTGGGTTCCATAGCCCCCATAACAAGTCCATAATACCCCATAACACCACCCCCCTTCTTAACTAGAACTACCACCCCAGTGCATTGAATCACCCCCCATCCTACCATTGTCTTTCATACAATTAAACAATGATACCATACAATCCTTCACATCCATCCAATGCGTAAAGTAAAAATCATTAGGAAGACCATCCACACCTGGGGCTTTCATCCTGCTCATACCCTTCACCGCCATCCACACTTCTTCCTTGCATATCCGTCCTCCCATAGCCTCCTTTTCCTCTTCCCCTAATACCAGGATACCAGAAGGAAGGAAGAGATGAGAAGAAGGAATGAAGGAAAGAAGAGATGAGAGGAAGGAAGGAAAGAAGAGATGAGAGGAAGGAAGGAAAGAATTAAGGAAGGAGGAAAGGAAGGAATTAAGGAAGGAGGAAAGGAAGAAGGAAGGAATTAAGAAAGAAGGAAAGAGAGAAAGGATGGCAGGAAGAGATGAGAGGATGGAAGGAACAAAAGAAGTAAGAAATGAAGGAAGAAATAAAGGAAGGGATGAAGGAAGAAAGGAAGGCAGGAAGGAAGAGATGAGAGGAAAGAAGGAAGGAAATATGTACGAAAGGAAGGCAGAAAGAAAGAAAGGAATGAAGGAAGCTAGGGAGGTAGGTATGAAGGAAAGGAAGGAGGTTGTGGGGAAGAAGACATGGGTCCCCTTTTGTGTTGACAGGTTGACAGGCAGTGTGGGTGGTGAGTAATGGTATATTATGTCATTTTGACAGCTGCCTTACCCTGACTCAGCAAATTTAGATGTCCACCCCCCCCCTTACACACACACACACACAGAGCATAGTGGCTAGCGCTCTTGCTTCACGCACGGAGGGCCCGGGTTCAATTCCCGGTGGGGCCGAAACATTTCGAAGTGTTTCGTTACACACACACACATACATACATACAACAGGCCTAGTGTCTAATCGACATGTGCCTAAGACAAAATGGTAACTAACCTGTATGATACCCTCCTCCAGAATCCGCCTCTCCCTCTCATCAGACTCCCCCTTTTTCAAAGAACACTCAAACCATTTATCAATATAATTACTCATCGCATCCGTCGTATTCAACATTTGCCCCTGTACATATCCATCCAAGTCATCACAAACCTCCGAACCCATGACCATCCTTCCCTCCTGTCTTTTCCTAAACTGCCGTAAAACACCTGCCGATGGCCTATCACCCCAAAGCACGTGATCTATGCCCTCCCTCAACCTCACGGCATGAATTTCCCCCACCGGATAAACCCCCCTGTTCATAACAGCCTCTCAATTGCCCCTCCAGATACCTCTGCAGCCCATATTGCCACTAATTTTCCTCCCTACCCTTCACCTGATAATAGCCCCTAATACTAGGTTTGGCACATTCCTCCAACCACCTCACAAGATCCCCACTTTGTTTCCCCTTTACCCATAAAGCTCCCCACCACTCTGCAAACCTATCCCTCCCCTCCTCACCCAACAGTAAATGCGCATTAAGCTTTCAATAACTTCCACTCATTTTAACCATACCTACCCACCCCACGTCTACCAATACTCCCCTGTGATCTGAAAAACCAACATCTAACGTCACTACCCTCTCCACATGCACAACCCCTGTTACGTACACCCTATCCAACCGCGCCGCATACCCTCGTCTAACAAAAGTGTGATCCACCCTCCACCCCACACCACATCAACCATCCCCACATCCCCCAAAACATCCCTCAGAACACCCAGCACACATCCCGCCCCCCCCCCCCTTGGTTCGACAAATTCTTCCGAATAACACAATTCCAATCCCCACCCATTATCGAAACAGCCGGCAAGTCACGCAAGTGATACACCAATACCTCTCTAACGAAATTCTCCTTAATAGTCCTATTATTCTCAGCCGGCATATATATCCCCAGAAAACTCACCCTGACCTCTCCCCATTCCCCATCTACACGCACTAAACTCCACCTCCTTCCTCCCATGCCAATAACTGAAAAGGGCTGGTCTTCTTTACAACAATCTCAACACCACCATTTAGTCTACACGAGCTCCCCGCAAATGTTTTATATCCTTTCATAAACAAATCACGGACATACCTAAAATTATGTTCCTGCAGGAACCCCACATCCATGTCATAACGTCTCAAAGTCCCTTCTAACCACTTCCTCTTGACCTCGGCTCCTAGGCCATTAGCAATAATAGTTAGACACTTGAATGCTGTAAAGGGGGCTTTCCTTTCGATCACAAGGGTCTTTGCACAACATTTTTATGATTTCCAAACTTCTTACTATAACCCTTCCCCCCCTTCGTCCCCCCTGCCACCTTCAACCCTCCCTGACCCCTGTGTGCCACCTCTACCCATGCCTTCTTGCAAGACCTTTGCCCTGGGGTGAGGACGTCGTCTCCATCTGACCTCTTGCGAGATTCCCCTGACACATCCATATGATCATTGCAATCTTCCCTATGAATTACCACCTCCACATTCTGCACAGCTAAAGTGCTGTTCACTATGCTTTCTTCTGAAACACCCTTCCCTCCATCCCTCAACTGCACTTTCTCTTGGGCATCATCACCCAAAGGGACCACCATCAGAGGCTTGTCTAATCCCTCCAACACCTCCTGTAATTGCATATCTGAAAGCACATCAAGAGCACCTGCACCTACGTGCTCACCAGAACCCACAACTTCTGCATCTTGTGACACAGCCGGCAGAGTCAGACACAACTCCCCTTCAGTACCAACCGTATCACTCAACTTGCCCACTTGGGCCACAACCACACCTGAGGCTACAACACTCGCCTTATCCTCCTGTACCCTTACCACATCCCTGTCTACAGGATGTCGTTCAATCCTCTTTTCACACACAGCAGCCATATGATCAAAAGCACCACAAATCTTGCATGTTCTGCGTTGTCCTGCATATGTCACATACACCTGTGTGCGAAAGGCATCCATGACCACATACGATGGTATGGGCCTTTGTAGGGTCATCTTCAGGCTGAAAGAACCTTCCGGCAAACCCTCGTATGGCCCCCTCAGACCACCGTCCCACTGTAGCTGAGTGAATAACACCATAATCTTGAAATACCTCCCGGATGTCCGTATCATCAGCCTCAAAAGGGACATTCCTAATTCGAATCCATGTGTAGTGCTTAGATACGTCTTTTAAATGCACCTCCAATCCTGAGTTGATTACTACACTGTCTTCCTGGAAACGGTCCACCATCCTCTCATATGCTGTAGAAGTTGCGAATTTCACGAAAACCCTGATAGCTCCATTCAATGCATCGCCGTACAGGTCTTCATTAGCAATGCAATATGCATCACGAAGTAAAGCAGGCAAGACCACTGCAGCGTTAGATGGGTAAACAGCTCCTCTGATTATGTCAATGCAGACTGTGTTGACACGTCTCCTGCTAGCTGACGCCACTTTGTAGAAAACCTTCCAACTGGTCAGGTCTCCACCAGAGGCCAGGTAAAGTCAACCGTCCCAAACAAAAGCTGGGAGGCAAATGAATATAAATATATTGAACAACCATGATAACATCACACATCCTTGTCTAAGGCCTACTTTTAATGGGAAATAATCTCCCTCTCTCCTACATAACATACTCTAACCTGAGCCTCACTATCCTCGTAAAGACTTCACTACTTTCAATAACCTACCTTCTATTCCATACATTT
Source organism: Cherax destructor (assembly GCA_009830355.1). Classification (NCBI taxonomy): domain Eukaryota; kingdom Metazoa; phylum Arthropoda; class Malacostraca; order Decapoda; family Parastacidae; genus Cherax; species Cherax destructor. The sequence goes on from WNWK01012594.1 coordinate 48,350, forward strand.
GCAACATCTGCCACATTGCTTCCCTATCCACCTTGTCATACGCCTTTTACAAATCCATAAATGCCACACAAACCTCTTTACCCTTATCTAAATACTATTCATCTATATGTTTCACTGTGGTGTTGTTAGTGGTGATAGTGGTGGTGATGGTGGTAGTGGTAGTGTTGGTAGTGGTAGTATTGGTGGTGGTAGTGATGGTGGTGGTGGTAGTAGTGATAGTGATGGAGGTGGTGGTAGTAGTGGTGGTGGTTGTGATGGGTTAGTGATGGTAGTGATGATGGTGGTGGTGATGGCAGTGGTGTTGATGGTGGTGGTGATGGCAGTGGTGTTGATGGTGGTGGTGGTGATTGTGGTCATGATGGTGGTGGTAGTGGTGGTGGTGGTGATGGTAGTGATGGTGGTGGTGGTAGCAATGGTGGTGGTAGCAATGGTGGTGGGGGTAGTGGTGGTAGTGATGATGGTGGTGGTTGTAGTAGTGATGGTGATAGTGGTGATGGAGATCGTGGTGGTTATGGTGGTAGTGGTAGTGATAGTGGTGGTGGTGGTGGTAGTGATAGTGGTGGTAGTATCGCTGGTGCTGTACATCAGAACACATCTGCTGGTCTATGATAAACGTCTTGTACATTACATAGCCTCACCAATGACTGGTATTATATACGATACTCGTGTTGCTCTGGTATCTTCTCTGCGTTGACCAGGTTGCTCAGTCTTACCTGGAGTATACCTGGAGAGGGTTTCGGGGGTCAACGTCCCCGCGGCCCGGTCTGTGGCCAGGCCTCATGGTGGATCAGGGCCTGATCAACCAGGCTGATACTGTTAGCCGCACGCATCAATAGTGAATTATATGATAACTTATCAAGCAAGTTATTGATAGGTCAGGTCTTGTTCAGTACTGGGTCAGAGTAGGTCTAGTTAATATATTAAGCCTTAAAAGAGTTGTGGTGGGTAGTACGAAACAATGTGAAGCAGAAGCATCAGAATGGAGACTCACATACTGCCAGAGCCTGCCGTGTAGACGAAAAGTTTCCGAATAAAGATACCTCACTGCTGTACGTCTGGTATATGATTATCTTTAGTTGTCGTAGCCATTTTGTGATAAGAAAAAGGAGACTGGAGAGAGAGAGAGAGAGAGAGAGAGAGAGAGAGAGAGAGAGAGACACCAGGTGCAGCAGGAGACGTCCTGCAGACAATAGTTAAGAGTCTCCACCAGGACCACAGCTTGTTATTATGTGAGAGCTTTCTTCATGGTACCTGACACAACCACGCTGTCTTGATCACAACCACGCTGTCTTGATCACAACCACGCTGTCTTGATCACAACCACGCTGTCTTGATCACAACCACGCTGTCTTGATCACTACTACGCTGTCTTGATCACAACTATGCTGTCTTGATCACAACTACGCTGTCTTGATCACAACCACGCTGTCTTGATCACAACCACGCTGTCTTGATCACAACTACGCTGTCTTGATCACAACTACGCTGTCTTGATCACAACCACGCTGTCTTGATCACAACCACGCTGTCTTGATCACAACCACGCTGTCTTGATCACAACCACGCTGTCTTGATCACAACCACGCTGTCTTGATCACAACCACGCTGTCTTGATCACAACCACGCTGTCTTGATCACAACTACGCTGTCTTGATCACAACCACGCTGTCTTGATCACAACTACGCTGTCTTGATCACAACCACGCTGTCTTGATCACAACTACGCTGTCTTGATCACAACCACGCTGTCTTGATCACAACCACGCTGTCTTGATCACAACTACGCTGTCTTGATCACAACCACGTTGTCTTGATCACAACCACGCTGTCTTGATCACAACCACGCTGTCTTGATCACAACTACGCTGTCTTGATCACAACCACGCTGTCTTGATCACAACTACGCTGTCTTGATCACAACTACGCTGTCTTGATCACAACCACGCTGTCTTGATCACAACCACGCTGTCTTGATCACAACCACGCTGTCTTGATCACAACTACGCTGTCTTGATCACAATTACGTTGTCTTGATCACAACCACGCTGTCTTGATCACAACCACGCTGTCTTGATCACAACTACGCTGTCTTGATCACAACCACGCTGTCTTGATCACAACCACGCTGTCTTGATCACAACCACGCTGTCTTGATCACAACCACGCTGTCTTGATCACAACCACGCTGTCTTGATCACAACTACGCTGTCTTGATCACAACCACGTTGTCTTGATCACAACCACGCTGTCTTGATCACAACCACGCTGTCTTGATCACAACTACGCTATCTTGATCACAACTACTCTGTCTTCATCACAACCACGCTGTCTTTATCACAACTACGCTATCTTGATCACAACCACGCTGTCTTGATCACAACTACGCTATCTTGATCACAACTACGCTATCTTGATCACAACTACGCTATCTTGATCCCAACTACGCTATCTTGATCACAACTACGCTATCTTGATCACAACTACGCTATCTTGTTCACAACTACGCTATCTTGATCACAACTACTCTGTCTTCATCACATCCACGCTGTCTTGATCACAACTACGCTGTCTTGATCACAACTACGCTGTCTTGATCACAACTACGCTGTCTTGATCAAAACTACGCTGTCTTGATCAAAACTACGCTGTGATCACAACCACGCTGTCTTGATCACAACCACGCTGTCTTGATCACAACCACGCTGTCTTGATCACAACCACGCTGTCTTGATCACAACCACGTTGTCTTCATCACAACCACGCTGTCTTGATCACATCCACGCTGTCTTGATCACAACCACGGTGACGTAAACAGTCACAGAGACACATATCAGTATTCCTGGTTGCCTGCTCAACCAGTCTGTTGGTGCTGGTGTTCCGCTAACCCAAATATCTATAAGAGTCTGGATGACCTGACACTTGGTGGAGGTAGTAACTCAGTTTACTAATGATAGGTAACATCTACACTGTAGCAGCGGCAGTATTTCTGATACTTGCCGTATCACTCCAGAGAGTTGTTATGGTGGAGTATAAGTTAGAAACGAGGGCCTCTTGTATCTTCCATGCTTATATTATCGTGTATCTCTCTTTTATCTGTTTCAGAGAACACATATTAAGTAGTTTTAGGTATTTCTAATTGTTTAAGTGCTGTGTGGGATCTGTGAAGAGAGTAAATCTTCTCTGATTGTTCCAGCTCTGATTGATCTCGTCCTGAAGGGAGCTATCAACATCGAGTAGTTGTCAAGGCGAGAGGGCACAACTGATTTAAATAGTTCCACCAGTGATAATATTGCTATTGTTTTGAAAGATTTCATTACCAATCCCACTATTTTTGTAGCTATTGCAACATTTCTATTACTATGTTCTCTAAATAATAAGTCAGGTGGCATTATTACACCCAGGTCTTTCAGATGTTTCTTTCGTCCTTCCAGGTGTTCTGTGTTATTCTGGTGGCCTTATGATTTACTCGTTTTTTCTAACATTTGTCATCAACGAACACTGTAAGACTCTGATGATATCCTATTTATATCTTATATATGATATATTATATCTGTTTACATCTTGCAATTTACCCAAGTCTTCCAGTAAGGTGACTCTCATGCTTACATTAATTTTCTCAGCAAACAATACAAAGCAGTGAGTAGTGAGTTTTCCCTGAAGTAAGATTATTTTCTTCTCTGAGGATGAGGGGTCCCCAGTCCAATTCCTGAGCTAGTACCTTTAATATATATATATATATATATATATATATATATATATATATATATATATATATATATATATATATATCTCATAAACACGCTGGATGACAGGTATATCTGGCTGCTTCTACTTACACTTTAGGTCACACTACACTGGCATACACATGCATATATATACATACACACATCTAGGTTTTTCTTCTTTTTCTTAATAGCTCTTGTTCCTTTTATTTTCTCTATTGTCCATGGGGAAGTGGAAAAGAATCTTTCCTCCGTAAGCCATGCGTGTCGTATGAGGCGACTAAGATGCCGGGAGCAATGGGCTAGTAACCCCTTCTCCTGTACAAATCTACTAAAAACGAGAAGAAGACAAGGTTACTGAAAGCAGTGAAGAGTTTTTATGAGGATAGTGAGGCTCAGGTTAGAGTGTGTAGGAGGGAAGGGGACTATTTCCCAGTAAAAGTGGGCCTTAGACAAGGATGTGTGATGTCACCGTGGTTGTTCAATATATTTATAGATGGGGTTGTAAGAGAAGTGAATGCGAGGGTCTTGGCAAGAGGTGTTGGGCTAAAAGATAAAGAAGCAAATACAAAGTGGGAGTTGTCACAGTTGCTTTTTGCTGATGACACTGTGCTTTTGGGAGATTCTGAAGAGAAGCTGCAGAGGTTGGTGGATGAATTTGGTAGGGTGTGTAAAAGAAGAAAATTGAAAGTGAATATAGGAAAGAGTAAGGTGATGAGGATAACAAAAAGAATAGGTGACGAAAGATTGGATATCAGATTGGAGGGAGAGAGTATGGAGGAGGTGAATGTATTCAGATATTTGGGAGTGGACATGTCGGCGGATGGGTCTATGAAGGATGAGGTGAATCATAGAATTGATGAGGGGAAAAGGGTGAGTGGAGCACTTCGGAGTCTGTGGAGACAAAGAACCTTGTCCATGGAAGTAAAGAGGGAATGTATGAGAGTATAGTTATACCAACGCTCTTATATGGGTGTGAAGCATGGGTGATGAATGTTGCAACGAGGAGAAGGCTGGAGGCAGTGGAGATGTCATGTCTGAGGTCAATGTGTGGTGTGAATATAATGCAGAGAATTCGGAGTTTGGAAATTAGGAGGAGGTGCGGGATTACCAAAACGATTGTCCAGAGAGCTGAGGAGGGGTTGTTGAGGTGGTTTGGACATGTAGAGAGAATGGAACGAGACAGAGTGACTTCGAGAGTGTATAAATCTGTAGTGGAGGGAAGGCGGGGTAGGGGTCGGCCTAGGAAAGGTTGGAGGGAGGGGTAAAGGAAGTTTTGTGTGCGAGGGCTTGGATTTCCAGCAAGCATGTGTGAGCGTATTTGATAGGAGTGAATGGAGGCATATGGTTTTTAATACTTGACGTGCTGTTGGAGTGTGAGCAAAGTAACATTTATGAAGGGATTCAGGAAACCGGCAGGCCGGACTTGAGTTCTGGAGATGGGAAGTACAGTGCCGGCACTCTGAAGGAGGGGTGTAAATGTTGCAGTTTTATAACTGTAGTGTAAAGCACCCTTCTGGCAAGACAGTGATGGAGTGAATGATGATGAAAGTTTTCTTTTCGGCCACCCTGCCTTGGTGGGAATCGGCCGATGTGTTAATAAAATAAATAAAATATATATATATATATATATATATATATATATATATATATATATATATATATATATATATATATATATCAACACGTCGGCCGTCTCCCACCGAGGCAGGGTGACCCAATAAAAAAGAAAATACTTTACTCATCATTCAACACTTTCACCTCACTCATACATAATCACTGTCTTTGCAGAGGCGTTAAAATACGACAGTTCAGAAAATCCCTCCAAACCGCCAATATCTTAAACCCCTCCCTTAAAGTGCAGGCATTGTACTTCCCATTTCCAGGACTCAAGTCCAACTAAATCAATTAACTGGTTTCCCTGAATCCCTTCACAAAATATTACCCTGCTCACACTCTAACAGCTCGTCAGGTCCAAAAAAACATTCATCTCCAGTCACTCCTATCTAACACACTCACACAATGCTTGCTGGAAGTCCAAGCCCCTCCCCCACAAAACCTCCTTTACCCCCTCACTCCAACCTTTTCGAGGACGACCCTTACCCCGCCTTCCTTTCCCTACAGATTTTTATACGCTCTCCAAGTCATTCTACTTTGATGCATTCTTTCTAAATAACCAAACCACCTCAACAACCCCTCTTCAGCCCTCTGACAAATACTTTTAGTAACTCCACACCTCCTAATTTCTACACTCCGAATTTTCTGCATAATATTTACACCACACATTGCCCTTAGACAGGACATCTCCACTGCCTCCAGCCTCCTCCTCGCTGCAGCATTTACAACCCATGCTTCACACCCATATAAGAGTGTTGGTACCACTATACTTTCATGCATTCCCTTCTTTGCCTCCATGGATAACGTTTTTTTGTCTCCGCAGATACCTCAACGCACCACTAACCTTTTTTCCTTCATCAATTCTATGGTTAACCTCATTCTTCATAAACCCATCCGCTGACAAGTCAACTACCAAATATCTGAAAACATTCACTTCTTCCATACTCCCTCTCTCCAATTGTTCTTTATTTAAATCGTTTGATACCCTCATCACCTTACTCTTATATATGTTCACTTTCAACTTTCTACCTTTACACACCCTCCCAAACTTGTCCACTAACCTTTGCAACTTTTCTTTAGAATCTCCCATAAGCACAGTATCATCAGCAAAAAGTAACTGTCAAATCCCATTTTAAATTTGATTCCCCATAATTTAATCCCACCCCTCTCCCCAACACCCTAGCATTTACTTCTTTTACAACTCCATCTATAAATATATTAAACAACCATGGTGACATTACACATCCCTGTCTAAGACCTACTTTTACCGGGAAGTAATCTCCCTCTCTCCTACACACCCTGTGAGGGAAAAGTTCCGTAGATAGGAGTAATGAAAGTGTGAATATATGTATAGTGGCAGTCTGCTTGTTAAGGTAGGGTGAGTGTCTAGCTTCCGCTATCCCCCCCCCTTCCTCCACCCAGTGAGAGGTGAAGTGCGAGGCTCTGACCAAGGGGATAATCACTTGACTAGCTGGTCCCAACACATCTGTAAGTATTCACTACAGCTCCTGTCTTAATTATATTTTATTTAAGAGCTTCACTCTTTGTTTGAACTTGGAGACGTAGTTATGCTCTGCCCTGCCTTGCCTTAAAGTAAAGTAATTTGTTTAAATCACCATTTCTTTTAAAGGCCATATGCCTACCATGAGAGTGACTATTAGTGGTGAGTAACTATGTCTTTCTGTTCATTACAGCCTTCTGGGCCAGCTAGGGTCATTTGGCACAAAGCCGAGGGTGTCCGCTGGAGCATCGTCCAAAATATTGGAATTAGAGACGTCACTTCAAACCTATTTACTCAACAACTGAAGTTCAGCCAGAACTAAAACCCATCTGGTTTTGGAAACATCCGTCGACTGAGTGGATGTGGAAACATCCGTAGACTGATTCACAACAGCGAGGAGTTCAGAAGACAAGGACAAATTCAGAGCTCCCGTGTCAAGAACATCGACACTTTATTCTACCAAAGAACATCTGTATAAATTAGCTTTGAATTCAAGTATTATTTATCTATTTCATTTTTCATTTTGTCTTTAAGATAGTATTAATGTTCAAGTTTAAGTGTTTCACATTTTCATCATAAATTTTTATATTAAATAAAGTGCTTATCTTCATTATTATTATTATATTTTTCATTTTTGTAATTCTCCTAAGAAGGAGACAGCCTTGATTCATCTTGGCTTAAAGATTGAACAGGGCTGAGAAAAAAACCTTCACACACCCTAACGTGAGCCTCACTATCCTCATAAAAACTCTTTACAACATTCAGTAACTTACTACGTATTCCATACACTTGCAACATTTGCCATATTGCTCCCCTACCCACTCTATCATATGCCTTTTCTAAATCCATAAATGCAATGAAAACTTCCCTACCTTTATCTAAATACTGATCACATATATGCTTCAATGTAAACACTTTATCTACACACCCCCTACCAACTGCAAAGCCTCCTTGCTCATCTGCAATCCTACTCTCTGTCTTACCTCTAATTCTTTCAATAATAACCCTACCGTACACTTTACCTGGTATACTCAGTAAACTTATTCCCCTATAATTCTTACAATTTCTTTTATCCCCCTTCCCTTTATATAAAGGAACTATACATGCTCTCTGCCAATCCCTAGGTACCTTCCCCTCTTTCATACATTTATTAAACAAAAACACCAACCACTCCAGCACTATATCTTCCCCTGCTTTTAACATTTCTGTCACGATCCCGTCAGTTCCAACTGCTTTACCCCCTTTCATTCTACGTAATGCCTCACGCACCTCCCCCACACTCACATCCTGATTTTCCTCACTCCTAAAATATGTTATACCTCCCTGGCCAGTGTATGAAATTACCGCCTCCCTTTTTTCATCGACATTTTAAAGTTCTTCAAAATATTCCCGCCATCTACCCAATACCTCCAGCTTCCCATCTACTAACTCCCCTACTCTGGTTTTAACTGACAAATCCATTCGTTCCCTAGGCTTTCTTAATTTGTTTATCTCACTGCAAAATGTTTTCTTATTTTCAGCAAAATTTCTTGACAGAGCCTCTCCCACTCTATCATCTGCTCTCATTTTGCACTCTCTCACCACTCTCTTCACCTTTCTTTTACTCTCCATATACGTACTCTGCTTTTCTATTAACACTTCAGTTTTGTAAAAACCTCTCATAACCTACCTTTTTCTCTTTTATGACACCATTTACTTCTTCATTCCACCACTCACTCCTCTTTCCTCCTCCACCCACCCTCCTATAGCCACAAACTTCTGCCCCACATTCTAATACTGCTTTTTTAAGACTATCCCAACCCTCTTCAACCCCCCCACTACTCATACTTGCACTAGCCCACCTTTCTGCCAATAGTTGCTTATATCTCACCCTAACTTCCTCCTCCCTTAGTTTATACACTTTTACCTCTCTCTTACTTGCCGTTGCCTTATGTCCCATCTACCTCTTCCTCTAACTGTAGCTACTACTAAATGATCCGATATATCCGTTGCCCCTCTATAAACATGTACATCCTGAAGCCTACTCATCAACCTTTTATCCACCAATACATAATCTAACAAACTCCTTTCATTACGTGCTATATCATACCTTGTATATTTATTTATCCTCTTTTTCATAAAATATGTATTACTTATTACCAAACCTCTTTCTACACATAGCTCAATTAATGGTTCCCCATTTACATTTACCTTTGGCAACCCAAATTTACCTACTACTCCCTCCACAACATTTTTACCCACTTTAGCATTAAGATCCCCAACCATAAGTACTCTCTCACTTGGTTCAAAACTCCCCACGCACTCACTCAACATTTCCCAAAATCTCTCTCTCTCCTCTACACTTCTCTCTTCTCCAGGTGCATAAACTTACTATAACCCACTTTTCCTATCCAGTCTTTATTTTACTCCACATAATCCTTGAATTTATACATTTATATTCCCTCTTTACCTGCCATAACTGATTATTCAACATTATTGCCACTCCTTCTTTAGCTCTAACTCTATTTGAAACCCTGACCCAATCCCATTTATTTCTCCCCACTGAAACTCTCCTACCCCTTCAGCTTTGTCTCACTTAAAGCCAGGACATCCAGCTTCTTTTCATTCAAAACATCTACAATCATCTCTTTCTTATCATTCGCACAACATCCACACATTCAACCATCCCACTTTGACGGTTTTCTTCTTTTCTTTTAGTAAGTTATACAGGAAAAGGGGTTACTAGCCCATTGTTCCCGGCATTTTAGTTGACTTTACAACACGCATGGCTTACGGAGGAAAGATTCTTATTCCACTTCCCATGGATATGAAAGGAAAAGCAATAAGAACAAGAACTATTAAGATAAAATCAAAGAAAACTCAGATGATTGTGTATACATAAATGTGTACATGTATGTGACCTAAGTGAAAATAGAAGTAGCAAGACGTACCTAAAATCTTGCATGTTTATGAGACAGCTTTTGGTTTACACTCACTTGGTAGGACGGTAGTACCTCCCTGGGTGGTTGCTGTCTACCAACCTAATACAAATATATATATATAATATGTGTGTGTGAAGATAAAAAGCAGCAGAGGTTCCAAGACTCTTTTGGAGCCTTAAACTCTTCACTTTGCTAAGGTTAGATTTAGATATGTTTACTTCTACTCTCTGTGTTCTGTGCTACAGAAAATTTAATATCCATTTGCCTACTTTACCCGTAATATTAACTGTTTACTTTTGTCGCATTTGTTATAATCTTTGGTGAAGTCTGTGCAGCCTGCATCTGTATTTATTTTGGTTTCTTGCAACGCCTCTGTAATCTTGTGATGATGGTTCAGCAGTCATACAAGTACCATTGTAATCTTGTGATGATGGTTCAGCAGTCATACAAGTACCATTGTAATCTTGTGATGATGGTTCAGCAGTCATACAAGTAGTACCATTGTAATCTTGTGATGGTTCAGCAGTCATACAAGTACCATTGTAATCTTGTGATGATGGTTCAGTAGTCATACAAGTACCATTGCAATCTTGTGATGATGGTTCAGCAGTCATACAAGTACCATTGTAATCTTGTGATGATGGTTCAGCAGTCATACAAGTACCATTGTAATCTTGTGATGATGGTTCAGCAGTCATACAAGTACCATTGTAATCTTGTGATGATGGTTCAGCAGTCATACAAGTACCATTGTAATCTTGTGATGATGGTTCAGCAGTCATACAAAGTACCATTG
>WNWK01012595.1:2500-27500 GCA_009830355.1 Cherax destructor
TCGCTTTGGGAGTGACCCTCCATCTGTAAACTCAAGTGATGGAGTGACCCACCACCTGCACACTACTGTGGTAGAGTGACCCACCACCTGCACACTACTGTGATGGAGTGACCCACCACCGGCGCACTACCGTGATACCTTACCTTTGATGAATTTCGAGAGTCTCACTGCTCTCTCGGATCCCGGCCATGGGCCAGGCTCGTTTGGTGCTTGCCTTGTCAACCAGAGTGTTGCAGCTTGAGGCCTGCTGCCCCAAATATCCATCACAGCCTGGTTGATCTAGCACCTGGTGAAGATACTTGTCCAGTTTCCTTCTGAAAATTTCTACACCTGTTCCAGCCGTGTTTCTGATATCTTCTGGTAAGATGTTGAATAGTCTGGGGCCCCGAATGTTAATACAGTGCTCCCTTATTGTGCCCACCGCACCCCTGCTCCTTACTGAGTTTATTTTGTACTTCCTCGCATATCTCTCACTCCAGCATGTTGTTATGGCATTGTGCAGATTTGGGACCAGGCCCTCGAGTACTTTCCAGGTTTTACTGGCTCTATGTGCGCCGTAAACGATCACTGTATTTGTTCCAGCTCTGATATTTCTCCTGCTTTGAACGGGGACGTCAGCACTGAGCAATATTCCAAATGAGGGAGCACTAGCGATTTGAAGAGTCACCAACTGCATTATTTCCCTTGCTTTGAAAGTTCTCAGTATCCACCCAGTCATCCTCCTGGCTGTCGTGATTTTTGTATTATGTTCTTTGAAAGAAAGGTCAGCTGACAAAATTATTCCCAAGTATTTTACGTGTTTCTTTCGTTCTATTTGGTGATCTTGAGTTTTGTATACAGTGTTCCTTTTGGGTTCCTCATTCTTTCCATATCTCAGCAGCTGGAACTTATCACCACTGAACGTCATGTTGTTCTCCACTGCCCACTGGAAAACCCTGCTTATGTATTCTTGTAATTTTTCAGTGTCTTCTACCGTAGTGACTGTCATGCTTATTTTAGTATCGTCTGTAAATGATGATACAAAACTGTGACGGGTGTTTTTATCTATTTCTGCTACGGGGATGAGAAACAGCAGAGGTACCAGGACAGTGCCTTGGGAAACTGAGATTTTTACCTCGCTGATGCTGGATTTTGCTCGGTTTAGTACTATTATTTTTTTTGTTTTATGTGTGTTAGGAACCCGAAAATCCATATGCCTACCTTCCCCGTAATTACGAACCCAGGTACAGTATGGCCTGCGACCTGGTCGTAATGGGTTTCAAGGTGGAGAAAACAAGCTCAGCAATAGTATATGACTTATATTTTCCTTCACCAGATATAATTTGCCAAATATATACAAGTATGTACACTTATGTACACTATGCACAGAGGTTAAATAGTAAGTGTACCACACGGTGACAAAAGATGGCAAAAGCAGAAGCCAGAGAGAGAGCACCGTATCAACCAGCAGCTCAGGCAAGTAAACCACGTTGCTTGAACTTTGGCGGCTTTGCCTGTGATTAGCACCCGGTTCGCTTGTTGGGAGGCAGCCGATATGGGATATATGACATACCCCGAATAAAATGAAATATACTCTTAGCATGCCACACCCGTAATGCCCATGGCTCTCATTTTGTGTGCTATCACTTCATGATCGCATTTGTCAAATGCCTTTGCAAAATCTGTGTAAATCACATCTGCGTTTTGGTCGTCTTCCAACGCCTCCGTAAATCTGTCACAGTGGTTCAGCAGCTGTGACAAGCATGATCGTCCTGCTCTAAAACCATGCTGGTGTGGGTTATGTCGGTTGTGCTGGTCCATGAAAATTGTAATCTGCCGTCTCATCACTCTTTCGAAGATTTTTATGATGTGAAAAGTTAGGGCTACTGGTCTGTGATGGAGTGACCCTGCAGATAGAAGAAGAAAACTGCAGATAGAAGAAGAAAACTGCAGATAGAAGAAGAAGAAAAGTGCAAATGGAAGAAGAAAAGTACATATAGAAGAAAAAGAAGAAAAGTACAGATATAAGAAGGCGAAAAGTGCAGACAGAAGAAGAAAAGTGCAGATAAAAGAAGAAGAAAAGTACATATAGAACAAAAAAAAATGAAGCCAGAAAGAGAGTGAAAGAGGCGAATGTTGGATGCAGAAATACATGAAAGGAAACGCTACAAGTGCAGGCGAGGGCGTAAGGTGGACCATCTCCGGGTACAGCTAATGGAGTTTCTATATCAGACTTACAAGAGGAAAAGATAAGAAAGGAAAAAAAAGATAGCAGGTAGAAAAAATTGAAGAGAAGAAAGAAAGTGAAGACGAGGACGAGGAAAAGAAAAGGGTATGGAAGAGATAAAGGAGGAGGAACTCACAACCCAAAAATCTTTGTGAAACGTTTCACCACTAAGTCTATTATAATGCTTAGAGTCTGTCAAAGTGTTTGCAGGTGGGTAGTGGGAAATGTAAACACGGTTATTATTAATATTATCATTATTGTTATTATTTAATTATTAGTATATTAATTCTTATTCTTATTATTATTATTATCATTATTAATTATTATTTTTGGTGCTGTTTCTGTTGTCGTTGTTGCCATTATTTTTTCCAAGTAATAATAATAATAATAATAATAATAATAATAACATTCATTATTATTATTAATATGGTTGGAGCAGACGTGGTGGTTGGTGGCTGTGTAGGTCGTCTCATCAGACTACACGGCCGCAAGTCAGCCCTAAAGAGCCTTCCATATCGACGATTGATTTAGTGTCGAGGAGACGTGGCCGGGGTTGGTGGGAGGCGGGGAGAGGCGCAAACCTACCTTCCTCAATAATGCATTGAATTTTGTGTTGAGAGGCGAGTGGTGGCAGCCTGGAGATTCCCCCTGGACTCTCACAGACAACCCTTTCCCCTTACCCCTCCAAGAAAATTGACACACTTTCTCCATCAAGTAGAAAATCAAAATTATTGGGCCTAATAAAAAATCAGTGTTACGATTTTTTTTTTTCACGGATAGCGTGATTTCTCCCCCAAAAAAATCTCACCCTCAGCAACTTGAACAGTCTGAAGGTCATTTATCTCGGTTAACTTGCTCCTGTAATTCGAATACTAAAATCTTTGAATCTAGTTTTGTTTACTTTCACACAGACTGATACTAACTTTCATTTAAAATTGGTCATCGTATATTTTCTAATGCATGTACTTTTTCTCTTTTTACACAGGGTTTAACAAGATTAGGGTAAGGATTCCTAACTTTATTTACAAGCTAAGAGCTGATACCTATATCAGCTCATATAAAAGCCTTTTTATTGTTATGAAACATACAAATAAGGAACAGGATGAAGTTGGAGCCATCTGTGGGCCAGCAACTCATTTGGTCAACTGACTTTACTTCGTTGATTTCATTATGCAGTACGAACATGTTCCAAACACGAGTCATCCTAGGAATAAATGATCTCAGATAAATTGATGTTCTTGAGAAGGGTACAGCCAGAGTGTAGTTGCTGCTTGCTGCCCGTCTTGTTGTGTAGAAGCTCACTTCTCGCTGTCCTCGGAGTGGAGCCAAGTGTGGTACTTTGACGATATTGGCCTTGTACATAACTGTAAGGCCACCCACATTCCTCCGGTGTTGAAGGCTCTGCTGAAATGACAGATCTATCCACGCTGTGTCCAGGTGAGAGATGAGGTGACTTGCTTTGTTCTCTACTCTGCCAAGAAGTCGCAGATGAGATGGGAGACAGGCAGTCCAAGAAAGTGGAGCATACTCGAGGAGTGAGCGTACTTGATCCTCGTACAGTCTCTCTCTCTCTCTCTCTCTCTCTCTCTCTCTCTCTCTCTCTCTCTCTCTCTCTCTCTCTCTCTCTCTCTCTCTCTCTCTCTCTCTCTCTCTCTCTCTCACTTTCTTCTTCTTCTTCTTCTTCTTCTTCATCTTCTCCTCATTTTCTTACCCTCACCTTCTTACCGTCACATTCTTCTCACCCTCTCCTTCTTCTTCCCCTCACCTTCTCACCCTCTCCTTCTTACCTTTAACTTCTCACCCTCTCCTTACCCTCACATTCTTCTTACCCTCACCTTTATCTTACCCTATACTTTCTCATCCTTACAATCTTCCCTCTCTTTCAAATCCTTTTCTTCTCAGCCTCACCTTCTTACCCTCAGCTTCGTCTCATCTTCAACTTCTCATCCTCACCTTCTTACGTACACCTTCCCACCGGTATTATGTTTTTCTCGTCTATGTATTCTTTCCTGTTATTTTTGCCAATTTGTAAATGATGGCCTCACTTAAGGTAGTATCGAATTTTCGTTGTTGATTTATTTAACTTCGTATGTCTATTGGGCTTGTATATTTTCTCTCTGTATGTACTCTCTCTCTCTCTCTCTCTCTCTCTCTCTCTCTCTCTCTCTCTCTCTCTCTCTCTCTCTCAAAGAGGAAAGAGGATGAAGTTGGAGCCAATTGCGAGCTATATATATTTCACTTGGTCAATTGACTTTATTTGAGGAATGTCGTTATGCTATACAAACAGGTTCCAGACACGAGTCATTCTATGCATGAATGTTCTCAGAGTGTAGTTGCTGTTTGCTGCCCGTCTTGTGGCATAGCAGCTGTCCACCAAATGAAGCAAAGTATTTTTCCTTGACAGTATTGGCCTTGTACACAATAAGGGTAGCTACATCTCTATGTTGTTTTATAGTCTGCTGAAATGATAGACACATTCAGGTCATTGTCCAGACAAGAGATAATTCGTCTTGCACTGTTCTTTATTCTGTCCAGAAGTCTTAGAGGAGAAGGGGGCAGACAATCCTAGAAAGTGGCGCATACTCTTAGTTTGAATGGAGTTGTGCCTCATAGAGAGTTTCACTGTTGAGCAGGAAAGAAATACGCCTGAGTGTTGTTAACTTCTTGCCTGCCTTGCTTGCAAGATTTACCGCATCATTCTTCATAGTCATTTTGAAGTAAAATTTTACCCTTAGGATATTCATGTTTTCCCTGGGCTCTAACACTCTTCTTTTTATTTTTACCACTGCTCTAGTAATAACACAATGTTACCTAGAAACCCACATCACTTATGTTTCCCTAGAAGTAAATATAAGCTGTCGTCGTTTTCCATAGTCTGATATATAGCATGAGGCTGATGACTGATGTGCCTGAAAACAGCTGGCATTACCTCACATGGATAAGTAAATGTAAGAGTACAGTCATCTGCACAGTCATGGGATTCTGCGATGAGTTGAAGTAGGTCACTGAAGTAGACATTCCATAATAACGGATCAAGAACACTTTCCTGCCGAATTTTGGTGCAGACTGAATATTGTGTTGACTCTGTCCCTTTGAGAATTACTCTTAGAGATATACTTTGAAGATGATTACCAAGGAGGTATAGTGTAGAGTCAGAGACGTGCTGCTAGTTTTACCAAAAATCCATGATGCCATTCTCAGTGGTAGGCATCAGCAATGTCTAATAATACTTCACACACTGATCTTGGATTCATCCAGCGACTGGTGCCACGGTGCCACATAGTGAAGTTTAACATGAAATCAGCTGCACTGCGACCTTTGCTGAAGCCATATTGACTGTCATAAAGAAGCAAGTGATAATCAAATAATGCTGCAGTTATCATGAGGTCATTGTCTCAATAATTTTGCCAGTGACTATTAGAGCGACACAGGTCTGTAGTTGCTGATTACCACTCTGTTCTTCTTTTCGTGAACAACGATTACATTTGCTCTTTCCACAATGAAGTCCATTTACACAGTGCTAGGCTTGGGCTTGCCTTCTCTGGGCCACAGGTCGTTTTTGTCCAGGGATTTAAAAAAAAATATACACTTTATCATGACTTTTTGGCACCTCTGACATCATAAACGCAGTTCTTGCGGCTGGAAGAAAAGGTTTCCTAACTAGATGTAGAACTTGCATCTCGGCAGCAAAAAGTTCAACAAATAGAACAGTTTTTGTTCTCTATTTCTGGTAGAGACAGTCCCATCCTACCGATTTAGAGGTGGAATAATTTCATTAGGTGAATATTCTTGTCTGTCCTTGACCAAAAGCCACGAAATTTTGGAGCTCACTTTCCTGATGCCAGTTTGTGTGTCAGCCTCCCATCTAGAGATAGCCCAGTTTTGGACTTCCTCCATTCGCCGACAGACTTGCCAGTGAAGGCTCCTGTTATAGATAGTGGAATTCCTCTTGTAGCAGCCTCACAGCACCGAAAATCAAACCAAGGCTGATGTATGACTTCGTTATATACTGTCGGCGAGGTATGCATTTGAGCAAAAGAAAAGCCAGTTTCCTTTCTCCCAGGACTAGGTTGTAGGTATCTTCAGTTTTGTAGAGAAAGCCTTGTGATCAGAAAAGAAACATATCCAAGAGGTTTACAAATGAATGTACCTTCAGATAGATCACTAACTACTGGGTCGACGAAGAAGCCAGAGATACGAATAGGGAAGTCTCCAAAGTATATGGCAAAGTGTTCTCTATGACCATGCCTGTCTCGTCGCATCCATGAGGTGTAGCCAGAAATTTCAGCCTTTTTTTCGTAGTCTTCTCATCTAAAAATATCTCAACAACTGGGATCCTGTCAGAACAATGAGTGTTTATTAACTGTGCGTAAACGCATCAACATTGATAATGAAGCCCCTAATGTCATCAGACATGATACATATAGACAACGTGACTAAATAGGTGTGTAAGGCGTTTTCCCTAGAGGCAGATAAAACACAGGGGCAGACGCTAGGACGTAGTTGAGCTGAATTAAGAGTATCTGGGTGGGTGACGTTTAGGAATGTTCACAAATTCTGAGATATTATTGATTTGTTCCGAGAGTAAATCTACAAAGAACATGTAATCCTGTCAGTCTTGGTATTTTGTTTTGTTTCGACAACAGTCTACTTGATTTCTTCTCTCTTTACAGTAATTAGGTTTGTTGGAAGACAGTAACCGCCCAGGGAGGTACTACCGTCCTGCCAAATGAGTGTGAAACGGAAACCTGAAATTGTTTTACACAATAGTAGGATTGCTAGTGTTTTTCTCTTCTGTCTCCTAAACGCGCAAGATAACAAGTACATCTTGCTACTTCTACTTACACTTAGGTAACACTATACATTCATGTACACGTTTATATATGCACTCGACCCCTGCATCCACAAATAGGTGAGCACAACCATCTGAGTTTTCTTCTATTTTTTTTAACAATTCTTGTTCATAATTATTCCCTTTCATCTCCATGAGGAAGTAGAAAATAATTCTTCCTCCGTATGCCATCCATATGATAAGAGGCGACTAAAATTCCGGGAGCAATGGGCTAGTAACCCCTTCTCCTTCATAAATTAATAAATGTAAAATTAAAAAAAAATATATATATAAAGTTGGGAAGTTGAATTGAGCGAGGATATAGTGTAGATGATAAGAAAGAGATGACTGTTAATATTTTGAATGAAAAGATGCTTGATGTCCTTGATCTAAGCAAAACAAAGCTGAAGGGGTTAAGGAAGTTTCAGTGGGGAGAGGTGTATCTGAGAGTCAGTGCTAAGAAAACAATAGCGGTAATATTGAATGTTCTACTATGAAAGGAAAAGTGGGAACATAAATTCAAGGATAATGTGGATTAAAATAAGGGTCCGATGCTAAAAGTGGGCTATACTAAGTGAAACAGATTTTGGGAGATGATAAGAGAGAGTTTAGAGAGTTTTGAACCAAGTGAGAGACTAACTGTGGCGGATACCTAAATGTTTAAGTGGGAGAAACTATTATAGAGAGCGTACTAAAAGTTTGGGGTGCCAGAGGTAAAAGATAATGGGGGCATTTTAAATGAACTTTGTATGAAAAGAGGTTTAGTAATAGGTAATACTTATTTTAACAAAAAGAGAATAAATAAGTAAACGACACACTATATAGAGCATAGTGACAGCAATTAGTTGGACTATATATTGGTAGATAAAAGGCTGAAGGGTAGACATCTGGATATGCATGTTTTTAGAGAGGAAACAGATATATCAGATTATTATTTAGTTGTAGCTACAGTGAGAACAAGATGTAGATGGGGTAAAGGAGTAAGGCGTAAGCGATAAAGAGAGAAGTCAAGGTTTATAATCTAAAGAAGAAGGTAGTCAGGGTAAAATATAAGCAACCGCTGGAAAAAAAGATAGGCTTGTGAGAGTATAGCTATAAGGCGGTTGAAGAGGTATGTGGTAGATTTAAAAATGTAGTATTATAGTGAGTAGCAGAAGTTTGTGAATATAGGACGGTTGGTGCAGGGAAGATGAGATAAAGAGAGCGGTAAGAGAGAAAAAGTTAGTATATGAGAGAATTTTTACAAATCCACAGTGATATAAGGAGGGTGAAGTATATGGTGAGCAAAAGAAAGGTTAAGAGAGTGGTGAGGGAGTGTAAAAGGAGATCAAATGAAGTGGGGGAGGTTCTGTCAAAAAATGTTGTTGAGAATAAAAAACAAGTTTTGGAGAGAGATTAATACGTTATGGTAGCCTTGAGAACGAATTAATTTAACAGTTAAAACAGAATACATGGAGAGTTGGAGATACTGGGAAGATGGAGGAAATATTTTGAGGAACTGTTAAATGTTAATGAAGAAAGGGAGGCAGTGCTTTCATGCATTGGCCAGGAGTGAGGAAGAGCCAGATGTGAGTGTGGGGGAGGTGCGTGAGGCAGTGGGTAAAGTAAAAGAGGGTAAAGCAGCTGGGACTGATGGGATCAAGACCAAAATGTTAATAGCAGGTGGGGATATAGTTTTGGAGTAGTTGGTACTTTTGTCCAGTAAATGTATGAAATAGGGTAAGGTACCTAGGGATTGGCAGAGAGCATGCATAGTTACTTTGTAGAGAGGAAAAGGGAACACAAGAGAGCATAAGAATTTTAGAAGAATAAGCCTGTTGAATATACCAGGTAAAGTGTATGGTAGAGATACTATTGCAAGAGTTAAAAGTACAACGGAGAACAGGATCGCACAAGGAGGATTTAGGAAGGGTAGGAAATTTGTAGAAAAATTATTTAGATAAGAGTAACGAAATTTTCGTTTCAGTTATGGAATTAGAAAAAGCATATGACAGGGTGGATAGGGAAACAATGTGGCAAATGTTGCAAGTGAATGGAATAGGTGGTAAGTTATTTAAAGCAGTTAAGAATTTTTATGAGGATAGTGAGGCTCAGGTTAGGGAGTGTAGGAGAGAGGGAGATTATTTTCCAGTAAAAGTAGACCTTAGACAGGATAGCGTGATCTCACCATGATTGTTTAATATATTTATATATGGAGTGGACTTATCGGTGGACGGGTCTATGAAAGTCGATGTGAACCATAGAATTGATGAAGTGAAAAAGGTGGGTGGTATATTGAGTTATCTGGGGAGACAAAGAACACAATCCATGGAGGCAAAAAGGGGAATGTATAAGAGGACAGTGGTACCACACTCTTATATGGGTGTGAAACATTGGTTGTGAATGTTGTAGCGAGGAGGCGGCTGGAGGCAGAAGAAATGTTGTCTCTGAGGGGCAATGTGCGGTGTGAATATTAATCAGAAAAATTCGTTGCTTGGGGATTAGAAGGTGCGGGGTTACTAAACGTATTTTCCAGAGGATTGAGGAGGGGCTGCTGAGGTGGTTTAGACATTTAAAGAGGAAGGATCGAAATAGGATGACTTGGAGGGTGTATAAATCTGTAGTGGAGGAAACGCAGGGTAGGGATCGCTCTAGGAAAGGTTGGAGGGAAGAGTAAAGGTTTTCAGTATGGGAGGGCTTGGACATCCAGCAGGCGTGTGAGAGTGTTAGATAGAAGTGATAGGAGGCAAGAGGGTTTTTATGGTTTGATATGTTGTTGGAGTGTGACCAAGGTAAAACATGTGAAGGGATTCAGGGAAACTGGTCAGCCGGATTTGAGGTGGGAAGTATAATATCTGCACTCTGGAGGAGCGGTGAGGATATTTTGCAGTTAGCAGGCGCATCTGAACCGTAGTATCAGCCTTTGGCGAAACAGTAAGGGATGGTTAAAGTGTTTCTTCTCATATCTGTCTCCCATCCTCGAAGGGAGACGGCCGGTGCATTAAAAAATCTCACAGAGAGGGGAAACACTACCTCGGTGCCTGGGAGGATGGTGTTCCGCTTCTGCTGAGTCTGATGATTATGTACTTGGTGGGCCCTTGCCTGGGGCAGTGATGGCGGGAGATAAATCATCTGTTGATGGCTACATTTTTCTCTTCTACGTCCCCTTTCACGCCCTCTCTCCAGTCCTCTTCCATCCCTCATCTAGATCTGTTAGATACATCTCTGCTGCTCATGCTTGGGTCCGGCACTTGTTCAGGTACAGTGTTCGACTGCTGATTGTTAGCTATGGCAGTCGCTGGAGGACAACCTGTCTCGGATTT
Organism: Cherax destructor; assembly: GCA_009830355.1. NCBI lineage: Eukaryota > Metazoa > Arthropoda > Malacostraca > Decapoda > Parastacidae > Cherax > Cherax destructor. The sequence continues at coordinate 12,840 of WNWK01012595.1, forward strand.
AGCAAATGGCACAGTAAAGTCACATGTTTTGGTAGGTGTTAGAGTTGAGGTGTCGGATCCAGTGCTTGCTACCATGATGGGTAACGACTTCGTCCCCTCTATGGTGGCCAATGTAATTGTAGTAAACCTTTCACTTCCAATGTTTTGACTCCTGTCTCTCTGTAGAGTTCTATGCCGACCAGATTCTCCCTAGTTTTTGCTGCTGCTAGTCTGTGAGAATTCTAGGCCTCATCGATAGTGTCAGCATCAGATGAGCATTCCGTTTCACTTGATGCTGGCCTGATCTGTTTATCTACAATGGTTTAACGATAATCTATTGATCTTAGATGCTCATTAAGCGAGTCCTTTTGTTGAAATATCTTGGTGGCAGGTGTACAGCACAGAGCAGTGAAGCCTTGTTGATCACTTGGGCGGAGACCCTGAGTTCCTCAAATCCGTCTTGTTGTGACGCCACTCTCGTTTCTGGTACATATGTCACAGGTCCATAAATATGTTTCAAATTCTTGAGATGAGCTACCTAGCTATAACAGAAGTTTCCTTTTATCTTTCATCCTGTGTAAAGTAAATGGATACATTCATATTTAGATTTTGCCGCCAAAGCGGCTACTTCATTGTACATCCCATGTCCACAAGACCGCAAGAACATATGGATACACAAGATTTCTAGGAACTACGTCTCTAAAAGGGTTAACACTAGTACATCTGGATTCATATCTACAATTTGTTTTAGGATGTTTGCTTAATATGTCTGGTATCTTATTTTCAGCAATGAGCCATCTAGACATATAAAATGTCATTATACGATATTCCTTAATAAGTGGATAACTAAGCACAGAGTGTTCAAGTGTTCATCATCTGTGTGTCTGACAAACTGTCAAAGGTACTCGTAGCTGAGTCAAAACATGGCTTCTCTAACAACAGACAGTCTGCTTACATTACAAGTTGCTCCGTAAATATACTTATATATATTCATATTTTCACAGTGAGTTATAAATCAACCCAGGCTTTAAACTGCATTCCTATGACATTCATCTTCATCACATACTTCTCTTGTTATATTAATAGTTACGCCTGACACAGATATAACCAAGTTATATTCTACATTTTCTTTCAGGGTATTTCTTTGCCTTATTTATCAACTTTATCATGTAGGAGTAATTCATTGTGTGATGGAATCCATAAGAATAGTGCATAAATTTACTTTGCTCTGATATCTTTATATCTTTAACTGGCTAAGTCAAAGAACATGTTGGAATCATTATGTATCAAGTGCATTCAGTGTTGACAGAACCGGTAAAAATTGTTGAGTGTAATTGGAAAACGTGGGCTTCAGGCATTCAGAATATGCCTGACCTCTTGTTGTGTATCCACGTACGCTGCAATAGCGTCAGGGACAACAACCAGATAGAGAATATAATCTTGCAATTTCGCGATGCAAAGTCATTAAAAAAAACGCTTGCGAAATTACAATATAATTATGGTGGAGAGAGCGTGTGTGAGGTGAGCACACTGCAGGTGTGGACGGACAGTTTGTTATCCACTCGCTTCTGATCTAATGATAAACAGTAATCATGAACCACAATGTCTTAGGCACTAATGAACAATCACGATCTATTACAGTACTCAAGTATTATTATGTAGCACCGAAAATTAAAGATATTGGCTGTGATAGGAACTGGGTGGATAGTGGAACACACGGTCCTGCCAGTTCAACATAACACTTAAAAATCACTGATTCCGCTAATGTTCTTTTGATTGAAAATACTACTACTACTATCTCTTTCTCTCTCTCTCTCTCTCTCTCTCTCTCTCTCTCTCTCTCTCTCTCTCTCTCTCTCTCTCTCTCTCTCTCTCTCTCTCTCTCTCTCTCTCTCTCTCTCTCTCTCTCTCTCTCTCTCTCTCTCTCTCTCTCTCTCTCTCTCTCTCTCTCTCTCTCTCTCTCTCTCTCTCTCTCTCTCTCTCTCTCTCACTCTCTCTCGCTCTTGTTCCTCACACGAGAGAGGACGAGCACTAGGAATTCAATTTGCCAGAGACTATGGCAAGGTGCTCATTCGTATTAATATTTCCAGGCTTCCCGAGGTCACACCTTCACAAGGGTTAGAGGAATGGGGAGGGGACGTAGGAATGGTAGGGGTAGAGGGAAGGGATTCGGGAGGAGGAGGGGAAGAAGGCGGAGGAGGAGGGGAGGCGGGGGATGGGGGACGGGGATGAGAAGTATGTGGGAGCTGGTGATGTTGATGTGTTGACAACACACTGACTGGCGTGTCAGCAAGGTTAGAACCGGACATTGGTTTTATGGCGTGCTAACATAGTTTTTTGCCGTAGTACCGTAGTAGTCTTGGCATATTAGTAAGCAAGAGAGAGAGAGAGAGATAGAAAGAGATAGGGGGGGGAAGTGAGATTCACGTAAGGGGGTCGGGATAGGGAAGGGGATAAAGCTGAGTTTGCTTATGTAGAGAGAAAAACAGTTGTGATTTAATAAGCAGTGTACTCTCTTAGCAACCAATGTATAGTTCCCTAGTCCGTCCCACATTTTATTAATCTGATGTTTTAATTTGTCTCCTGACATCTCTCTGATCATCTGCTTATTTGTGTTCATTTTGCCGAATATTGTTTCTTTGTCCACGCTTCATATTACTCGAATTAGCTTTTATATTGTAATCAAGTCTTTAGTTTTCCGTTGCTGGAGCGTTGTGGGGTCTATTACAGTGTCGTCTCGTAGGCAGAGTTCTGGTATCAGTCTCGTCAATAATCTTAACTTTTGATATTTTCTTCATGTACTTTTGGTAGGTGTATGTTCTATGTTGGTTCATCGAATACAAGAACTGCTCTTATACGCGATTTAAAGCCCTAAATTATTGTATTTATTCAATTTTTAAAGGATTTTTTAATATTTGTCAGCCTGGCGCAAATTGTTCATGTCACTCGAATTTTAGTGCATGCTTACTGCCTCGTGCTTTCTTTATTTTAGTGAGCTGTACATCTCCTATAGGATATATTCCCTCCTGTCTCGTTTTCCTTCTCCCATTTCCATTATTTCATATTTATTGAAATTTAATTTCAGCAACCCCATTTTTGTCATTCCTGCAACCTGTCCAGATAATCGTGGCAATTCTTTGTTTTCCTCCACATACATTCTTACATTAATCTGGGGTCATCTGCTAACAAACCTACTAGCAGGTCATTTAAATACACCATGCGAGGCTGCGATTTGCTACATTTCGCCATACTGAAACATATTTCCTTCAGGTACTCATTTATGAATTATAATGCCTTGTCTGTTACTTTGTTACTGTACTGTATCACAGAACATCGTGCGGTCTAGGAATGCTTAGTATTCCTTACCTGGTTTTTTCCCTTGCCTAGTCTCCACAGATCTGTCGAGGGAGTCTAACAGATTTCAAGCAGAATTTTCGTTTGCTAAGTTCCTGTTGCTGGTGTGTAAAGATGTCCTCTCGCTCAAAGATAACTAACAACAATGAATATAATCAAGATATCCACTACATCTAATAAGTCTATCTGGAGTGACCTTGTGATATCAAGTCTACCAGTAACCAAGGATTGTCGCAATGAAATCTTTACGAATCTCTTAGTGAGCCACTGGGTGGGACAGCATATGATCACCATACTGGTCAGGTATTTTTTTCCTGACGTTGAAACTAAAAACAGTAAAAATAAGATAATCCACCAATTTCCTATTCATTATTGCCTCTAGTTTGTCTTCCTTATTTATGCCTGGAATTACATTAGGCTTTTCCAAGTGTTTGGTCGTTATTCTGTCTCTGTAGACCAGTTAATTATTCTTGTTTGTATCTATTCATCAAACTGCATTCATCTAGTTGTGTCTCCAGGATAATGAATTCTAGCTGTTGGGTCACACCTTGTCACTTCAATTATCTGTTTCATCGTACTTCCTGCCCTCTTGGGCTCTATTATATTCACTTTTCAATCTATATATTGATTTAGTTTTCTATGCATTCTGTTCTGTTACATTCCATTTGGTCACAACTCTCTCACCGAAGGGTTTTTCATATAATCCAATGACCATTTGAACTCTGGTTTCAATTTGTCTATGCGTTCTGTTTTATCCCATCTCATAGAATCTCTCCTTATCACTTTGTGTGTGTGCGTGTGTGTGTTTACTCACCTAATTGTGGTTGCAGGGGTCGATTCACAGCTCCTGGCCCCGCCTCTTCACTGGTCTCTACTAGGTCACTCTCCCTGCTCCATGAGCTTTATCATACCTCTTCTTAAAGCTATGTATAGATCCTGCCTCCACTACATCACTTTCCAGATTATTCCACTTCCTGACAACGCTATGACTAAATAAATACTTCCTAAAAACCCTGTGACTCATCTGAGTCTTCAGCTTCCAATTGTGACCCCTTGTTGCCGTGTCCCATCTCTGGAAAATCTTGTCTCTGTCCACCTTGTCAATTCCTCTCAGTATTTTATATGTCGTTATCATATCCTCCCTCTCCTGTCCCCCAGTGTCGTCAGCTCGATTTCCCTTAACCTCTCCCCGTAGGACACGCTCTTTAGCTCCGGGTCTAGTCTCGTTCCAAACCCTTGCACTTTATTTAATTTCCTGACGTGCTTGGCCATGTGTGGGTTCCAAACTGGTGCTGCATACTCCAATATGTGTGTGAGTGTGTGTGTACTCACCCAATTGTCTTTGCAGGGGTCGAGTCATAGTTCCTAGCCCCGCCTGTGTGTACTCACCTAATTCTTACCTATGAATGCCCAGCTGAGTTCATATTTTGCGCCATGCTGGTGCTGCCACCTATAGGCCTACCAAGCTCAGCCCGCACCATGCTTACCCAGTTTCAATCTGGCACTCCACCTCACTCAGTCAACAAGCGTTACTCCGTCTCTCTCTCACAGGCATGGCCCTCCTGGGCCAGGGCACTTCAACACACTGCATGTGTACCAAGAACTCAAATAAAGTAACGGATATAGCCCCACTCCATAAAGATGGCAGCAAAACATTAGCTAAGAACTATAGACCAATAGCTCTAACGTCCCACATCACGAAAATCTTTGATTACCCAAAATTTCACAATCCAGTGTAACATGGGTTCAGAGGAGGTCGCTCATGCCTCTCGCAACTACTGGATCAATATGATATGGTCTTGGATGCACTGGAAGAAAAACAGAATGCAGATGTAATATACACAGACTTTGCAAAAGCCTTTGACAAGTGCGATCAAGGCGCAACAGCGCACAAAATACGTGCTAAAGGAATAATTGGCAAAGTGGGGAGATGAATCTTCAACTTTCAAACCAATCGAACACAAAAAGAAGTGGTCAACAGAGTCAAATCAGAAGCTGCCATAGTGCAAAGCTCTGTTCCACAAGACACAGTACTCGCCTTCATCCTATTCCTCATCCTCACATCAAATAGTATAGAAAGATATGTAATCCACAGCACCGTGTCATCCTTTGCAGACGATACTAAGATCTGCATGAGACTGTCATCAATTGAGGACACAGTTATCCTGCAAGAAGATATAAACTAAGTTTTCCAATGGGCAACGGAAAACAATATGATGTTCAATGAAGACAAATTCCAACTACTCCGTAATGGAAAACTGGAGAAGATAATAACTAGAACTGAGTATACTTCAAACTCTGATCATACACCAGAGCTGAAAAATAATGTGAGGGACCTGGAATTAGTAATGTCTGAGAATTTCACTTGCAAGGATCACAACAGTACCACGATCACAACTGCAAAGAAAATGATAGGATGGATAATGATAACGTTCAGAACAAGAGATACCAAGACAATGATGATCCTTTTCAAATCACTTGTTCTCTCTAGGCTATAATATTGCTGTACATTAACATATCCGTTCAAAGCAGGTGAAATTGCAGATCTAGAGAATGTACAGAGAACCTTTACTGTAATATAAGTTCTATCAAGCACCTCAACTACTGGGAACGCTTGGAAGCACTTTACTTGTACTTACTGGAACGCAAGTGCAAGTCAGAGAGAGATATATCATAATCTACCCTTGGAAAATCCTTGAAGGAATGGTCCTGAATCTGCACACAGAAATCACTCCCTACGAAAGTAAAAGACTGGGCAGGCAGTGCAAAATACCCTCAATGAAAAGTAGGGGCGCCATTGGTACACTAAGAGAAAACACCGTAAGTGAGAGAAGATATGTCAGGTGTTAATTCCTCTGAGTCAGTGTTTCTTACTAGTGTTCTCATATGTTCGTGAATATCTTAGTGCCGATTTTTACACAGAAAAGCTTCTTTTGCTAGTGCAAGCCATGTTGTAACCGCATGTGCAGTGCAGGTGTGTGCAGTTTTCAGTGTGTCTCGATGTGTGGTCTGAGCCTAGATGTGTGTGTAGACCACAGTGTGGTCTGAGCCCAGACCATTGGTAGCATCCTTGTGTTACATGTCACTGCGGTGTGACTATATGATGACTGACACTACTCAGTCTATGCATCAGATTACGAGTGTTAGCCCCTGTGTACAGATAGTTCTTATGCTCGCCGCTTGTAGACACCATGCCAAAGTCATCCTGCTACGACTCCCCATTGAGACTCGTTTCACTCTACCTCCTGACTGTCAGAGTGCAGTTATGTGTAGAAAACTAGTCTGAGGACGCTTAGACTAACCACTGCTATGACTCCATCTGTCGAGAGGATGACTTCGTCAAACTACAGTAGCTCTGTCGGCAGGCGACTGTCTCTGCTACGACTCACTCCACTCTCGCCGGCAGTGACAGCCCCAGCGACAGTACCAGTCGAGAAATGTCCTCCTAAGTCGCTTGCCAGAAGAAGTCCTGCCTAGTTGCCGAGTACTGACGATGCCTCACACGAGGGCACCAGCAGGGTGTGCCCCAGGTTGAGTAAACCCTGCAGCGACTAATACAATGAGTGCTTCACCGTTACTGATGAGATCTTACCCTGTTACGTTATAGCTCAGCTGCTGCGATGTCTCCTGTGTTGTAGTATCTGTCCAGACGCAGGAAGGTGTGCAGTGATGCCTACCGAGACTCACTGCCTTCGACCACGATATTTAGCACACCCCTCTTTTTTTTCTTACCACCCTGTAGGAAGTTTTTCTGTCCATGTCCACATGTATATATATGTTATTATTCTGTGTTCCGTGCCATGTTTCTGAGAGAGTGAGACCAAGTTTTTTTCAGTCAATCATGGTCATGGCTATGTGGCTGAGCGATGTGTGCCAAACAGGGTTCATATTTCGTGCCATGCTGGTGCTGCTACCTATAGGCCTACCAAGCTCATGCTTACCCTGTCTAACTCTTGCAGCTGGTCTCAGTCAGTCAACAAGGGTTACTCCATCTCTCTCTCACAGGCATGGCCCTCCTGGGCTTGGACACTTGAAAACACTGCCTGTGTACGACGAACCAAAATAAAGTATCATTGCCTCCGAAGCCTTATTAATGATCCCCAGCTTGCACAGTGTTATGACCCTTGGTCATAGCTTAATGTTAATATGGGATTTTTCACTTAGTATTATACTCAAGGTTTCTTTAATAATAGCTAAATTAAAGTTTCCTCTACTTTATAATATATGACTCAATATTATACGACTATATGATGTGACTTTAAATTATATGACTGGGTATTAGTTATGTATGTGTTTAAGTAGGAAACTAGGCGACTTGAAGAGTTCAAAGGCTAGGCGTGCAGTACCTAGTGGATCGTTTGTACCGTTCCACCCTCACCTATACCTAGTTGACGTCAAACCTAGGCGTTCAACTCAGGTTAGTTCTCTCTCACCCCTGGTACGGTGAGCATACCCTAGGAGGCTCTCTGAGTCCCTCAGTTCTCTCTCACCCTTGGTATGGTGAGCATACCCTCAAAGGCTCTCCGAGACTCTCTGTTCGCTCTCATCTCTGGTATAGAGAGTATTACCTGGAAGGCTCTCTTATTTCCTCAAGTCCTATTTACAGAATAGACTTTGGAAATATATTTCACTTGCGAGTTATGATTCACTCGGAAACAGTGATACTGAGAGACCTCCAGTACAATGGTTCTCCGCCTAAGTCTTGTGATTAACTCTAACTCGTTACTGACGTTGTTAAGTGTTTCAATTTAGAGGAAGTGACATATATCCTCTTTACAAATGTAACTTAACAAAAAAGGCACAATACCGTGACTGGAACAATACACACACAACCCGCACATAGAAGAGAGGAGCTTACGACGACGTTACGGTCCGACTTGGTCCAAGTCGGATCGAAACGTCGTCGTAAGCTCCTCTCTTCTATGTGTGTGTAAATGTAACTTGTGGTGCTTATACAAGAGTGAAAGTAAAGACCTATTAAAATTGTGTACAACCCTCCTAAGAATAAGGAGGTTGTATTATTATTTTATTTTACTAAGTGTCCTGAAAATCTTAGTATATTCTTAAATAAAATCCGGAAAAATCCTTAAAGATCTCATTTGGCCTTGTATGACTCAGATAGCACCTGCTGTATTTTGTTACGATAAGCACTAAACTAATTAGTGGTCTACAGGCCAGGATCGTAAAACACAGAACTCAAATCAATTGTAATACCTAATTGTGGTTGCAGGGGTTGAGTCATAGCTCCTGGCCCCGTCTCTTCGCTGGTCTCTACTAGGTCCACTCTCTCCCTGCTCCATGTGCTTTGTCGTACCTCTTCTTAAAGCTATGTATGGATTCTGCCTCCACTGCATCACTGTCCAGACTATTCCACTTTCTGATAACTCTGTGACTGAAGAAATAACTCCCATCATCCCTGTAACTCGTCTGAGTCTTCAACTTCCAATTGTGACCCCTTGATGCTGTGTCCCTTCTCTGGAATATCCTGTCTCTGTCTACCTTGTCAATTCCTCTCAGTATTTTATGTTGTCATCATGTCCCCTCTCTCTCCTGTTCTCCACAGTCACCAGCTCGATTTCCCTTAACATATTCTCGTAGGACATGCCCCTTAGCTCCGGAACTATTTGCATTGCAAACCTCTGCACTTTCTCTATTTTTTTGACGTGCTTGACTAGGTGTGGGTTGCAGACTGGTGCTGCATACTCAAGCTATTCTTAGGTTTGCTATTCTTATGTTGCTGGACCAGGCTTACAGCCTGTCCAGATCCCTTCATAATCCTGCCTGGTCCTCATCCGACTGAATTCCCTCATTAGCTTCACATTGTCTGCAAACAGGGACACTTCTGAGTCTGTCTCTTCCGTCATGTCATTCACATATAACAGAAACAACACCGGTCCCAGGACTGACCCCTGTGGAAGCCAGCTCGTCATAGGCGCCCACTCTGACACCTGATCACGTATCATGACTCGTTGTTGCCTCCCTGTCAGGTATTCTCTGATCCATTGCAGTGCCTTCCCTGTTATACCTGCCTGGTTCTCCAGCTTTTCCACTAATCTCTTGTGTGGAACTGTGTCAAAAGCTTTCTTACAATCCATGAAAACGCAATCTGCCTACCCCTCTCTCTATCGTGCCTTTCTGAGGTCACCTTGTCGTAGAACTCAGTAGGTTTGTGACACAGGATTTCCGTTTCCTGAAAGAGTGCTGGTTGTCGTTGTGTTCCACCACTCTTCTGATAATCTTCTCCATGGCTTTGCATACTGTACAAGTCAGTGACACCGGGTTATAGTTTAACGCTATGTGCCTGTTTCCTTTCTTAAAAATTGAGACTACCTTTGCTATTTTCCTCGCCTTAGGTAGTCAACCTGTTTCGATAGATGTGTTAAAGATTGTTGTTAGGTGTACTCAAAGCGCCTCTGCTCCCTCTTTCAGAACCCACGGAGAGATATTGTCTGGTCCCGTCGCCTTTGAGGTATCTAGTTCACATAACAGAATGTTCACCTCCTCCGTTATATGTATTGTGTCCTGCACTTTCTGGGGTCCTTACTGTCTCCACTGCAAATACTTCTTTAAATCTCTTGTTGAGCTCCTCACACACTTCTCGGTCGTTTCTTGTGATCTTCCCTCCTTCCTTCCTGAGCCTGATTACCTGGTCCTTAACTGTTGTTTTGCTCTTATGTGACTGTACAACAGCTTCGGATCTGACTTGGCTTTCTCTGCTACGTCATTTTCGTATTGCCGCTGGCCTCCCTCCTTAACCGTGTATATTCATTTCTGGCTCTTCGACTATTTTCCTTATTTCTACCTTCTATACATCTTCCATTCTCTAGTGCACTTAGTTTTGGCCTCTCTACACCTTTAGGTGAACCAAGGGCTCGTCTTGGCCTTCTCATTGTTTCTGTTTCCCTTGGGTACGAACCTCTCCTCCGCTTCCTTGCAAATTGTTGTCACATATTCCATCCTATCATTTACTGATTTTCATGCAGATTTTCTTTCCCATTGAACCTCGTGCAGGAAATTCCTCATGCCTGTGTAGTCAACTCTTTTGTAGTTCGCTTCGTTCATCCTGCCCTTCCTGCTTCCCTCTCCACGTGTAACTCTATTATGTATTTGAAACTCGGGACCACGTGATCACTAGCTCCGAGGGGCCTTTCGTATGTGATGTCCTCAGTGTCTGAGCTGGTCAAGGTAAATACAAGATCCAATCTTGCTGGATCATCCTCTCTTCTCTCTCTGGTAGTGTCCCTAACGTGTTGATGTATGAGGTTTTCCAGTACCACCTCTAACATCTTAGCCCTCCACGTGTCTGCGTCTCCGTGTGGCTCCAGGTTTTCCCAGTCTCTGTTACTCTCGTCATATTCTTGTCTTGGCCTCCTGATGTTCGGTGGTGCGTTATACATTACTGCAATCATCACCTTGGGACCTCTAGTCTGAAGTACTCTTATTTTGTAGTCCCTTGCTTTTCCTTTGTCTCCCCTTTCCAACTCCTCAAAATTCCATTGATTTTTGATGAGTAGTGCAACTCCTCCACCCCATCTATTCCCACTGTCTTTCCTCAGGATCTGATAACCAGTTGGAAAGATGGCGTCTGTTATCAATCCCGTAAGCTTGGTTTCCGTAAAAGCTATGATGTCTGGTGATACCTCTGTGATTATTTGATGCCACTTCTCCCACTTATTCTTTGTTCCATCAACGTTGGTGTGTATGTGTGTGTGTACTCACCTATTTGTGGTTGCAGGGGTCTAGACTCAGCTCCTGGCCTCCAGTAGTGTGTGTGTGTGTGTGTGTGTGTGCGTATGTTTTAAAAAAATATTTTTAAAAATCCACGAACTTTATTTCCTTTAAGACTGAGAAGGTGACAAGACAAGGAGGTCGTTGTGCAAAGTTGTGAACTACTCTAGTATCTGCTAATTGTTGAAGATTATTAGAGCAGGAAAAGTTTTAATGAGAGTTATCAGGGTAAGCGTCCCCACCTTCCTCCTCTCTATCCCAACTTAATAAAAAAAATAAAACTTCGTTATTATGGTTATTTAAAGGTCAGAGTCAGATCCTTATTGAAGTGAACTTTGGATGGATTAGCGTCTTGCTATCAAATATGAAGACAAAGACGTGAGTTGAAGAACAAACTCGTTCTGAAATGAACTTTTCCTTCATTCATGTAAAGGAAAAATTATATGTAATGGGACACATTCACTTAATATACCTGGCGTCACTTTACAATTGAAACGATCTTCTTGAATGCCTTTAAAACAGAATATTTAAATATGTAAGAAGAGTTTTGTTTTACAAATGTTATCAAGAGCTAAACATAGTAGTATAGTGAAATGTAAAATTTATTCTTTTTCCATTTTACTTACAAAGTCATTAGAACTTGGAGCTTCTGAAGCCCCACATGAGAGGAGTGTTATACTTATCTGTAATTACATACCCAGTATACTATGTAGCTTTATGAGCAGTATTATATTCGTGATATCCCGTACTCGGCAAATAATTCATTTATGTATACTTCAAGTGTGTTGGTTTCATATATTAGTGTATGTGTCATGCATGGATAGGTAATATTATGAGATACAGACACAATGGTAAACTCAGATGCAGTACGTATTAGGAAATACTTTATTGTTTATGAAGGTTTCCTTGATACAGTATTTGTATTAAGGAAACCTTTCATTTATAAGTGTGCAACATACATTTATGTGTATGTATCATATACAGTAAATTTGAAAAACGGGTGAGGTTCGAACCCATGGCAGGTGAGTCCTAAAACTCACCAGCCAGTGCACTGGACTGTGAGTTTCAAGACTCACTCGCCATGGGTTTCGTACTCACCCATTCTGTGAGTTGTTTCCAATCGTGTTATCACGATTTCGTGAGTCATACGGTACGTTTTTACTCACTGAAGTGTATTTCGGGGGTTGACTCCCAGCTCCTGATTCCTCCTCTTATACTACAATCACTGGCGTTATTGATTCCTGCCTCGTGACTCCTATCATACCTACTCTTGAAACTTTGTATTGAGATGACCTCTAACACTCTTATTTCAGTCATTCTGTGTAGCGCATTTACGACTCTGTATGTCATTTGTGTCTGAAGTTTACACCTGTATCGCCTCGCTCCTATGCCTCTTATTTCAAAATATTTGTTCCTATCAGCTCTGTCAAAACCTCTGAGTATCTTGTATGTTGTAATCATGCCTTCCTTAATTATCCTTTCTTCTAAAGCTGTCAGGTTCGGTTCCTTTAGTCTCTCTTCACAATTCCCTTCAGCTCTGGAACTACTCGGTTTTTTTAGAAACCTCTGGACCTTTCCTAGTTTTTGTACTGCTTAATTAGGTAGGGATGTGGTTGCTGGTGCCGCACACTCCACGATGTCAGACCGTAAGTGTGGATTTCCACAGCTTTCGATCTAACCTAATTGTAAATTAGTTAATAACTAATCAATGATAAGTGCTTGCACTCCGTAAAAGGGGCTCAGAAATCCAATCCATTTATTTTTCGTTATACTGTATCTCGTGTCACTCAACCACTCCTTTCTTCAAAAAAAAAACAAATTCAATACTTTGGAATGACCAAAGACAAAGATGAAGTAGGCAAATTAAAGATCAACTGGAATGTGAAACATGTTATCGTAATATGCATTAATAATTTTGAGAGGGGAATTTGTGTGGCAGTTTGAAGGATAAACTTAAAGGCTTTTATCAATAAATCTTTACCAACTGCAATGATATGGTGATGTAAAATCTCAGTACGAAGTTACTGCTATTAATTAGCAGCAGTGGTTTGCACTCCTGTCAACAATATACCAGGAAGGTAAAGATATCTCGAAGGGATGAGCAGAACAGAGAAATAAACCCAAGACACAGTACTCACATATAGGACTCAAAAGCTCTTACTGATTTAGCTCATTCAGCCAGTAATCACAGTCATGCTCATCCAGGACTGCTAGCTGCTCTATCCAACAGTTTCACCCAGGACGCCAATGACTCTGTCATTCCTACTTCACTCCTCTGTCCTTCTCCTTCTCTCTCTTCCTCTTCCTCCTCCTTCCTCATTCTCGGACCATAACATTATAATCACCTTACATATGATCCCCATGTTGAGTCAGCAAATTCCAACCCAGACAGAGGGTCCTCCTGCACATCGTAATTCAATCGAGTTTCTGACAGGTTGCGAAAACGATCAGGAGATTATTACCAGGAAGGGATACACATGCATGCATGCAGAAACACACACACACACACACACACACACACACACACACACACATTATCAGCGAAGAGGCGGGGCCAGGAGCTGAGTCTCGACCCCTGCAACCACAATTAGGTGAGTACCACACACACACACACACACACACACACACGCACTAAAACACCTTAACGACCAAGAAACACAATACACAAATCGATAATACGAGCTAAACGTTGAATCGTCTTCCCTCTATCTTGTTCTCCCTTGAAAGTTTGGAAAACCTTGATACTAATGAAGGACTCTTGATCAAAGGAACTGCAGCTACCTTCCCAGTCCTTGATTCAGATCTTATTGCCTAACACTCACCAGGTGCTGCATTACCCTACGGATATAAAGTTTCCTACAAATGTAATAATAATAATAATAATAATAATAATAATAATAATAATAATAATAATAATAATAATAATAATAATAAGAAGAAGAAGAAGAAGAAGAAGAAGAAGAAGAAGAAAAAGAAGAAGAAGAAGAAGAAGAATAAGAAGAAGAAGAAGAAGAATAAGTTTCTTGGTGGCCGTCTTTAACCTTCCGTTTCATTCCTTCTCCAGTTCAATCTTAATGGAATTGCTGCATCTCCCAATTTGTCTTCCTTCATTTCCCAATAACCTTAATTAAGAGATAAAAGCTCCCCTCTTCCACCTACCTCGAATCAAATTGGCCATATTAATCACTATTTTCTCACGCTTGCGAGTCTAGCACATCCTGGGAGAAATCTGTCTTATTAGCCAGTCATTATCTTCCTGCTTAATTTCGCATTTTTCTTGTCCTTTTTTATGCAATTTTTATTGCGACCTCCGAGAAAGGACGCAGTAACTATTTTGTATATATATGTTGTCTTTTCATATAATTTTATATTGCTGATGTTTTCATTATTAACTAAAATTAAAATATCATGCTTTATATTATTATGTGACTTATTATATTTGCTTATGTATGTATATAGGAGGTAACAACTACACCTGTCATTGTGTTCACTGGTGGAGAGTTTTGATTGGCTGCCAGCACTTGCACACTACTTGCCCGCTTGTTAAGTAGTCCGAGTCAGGCACTAGCTGGTCCCAGTAACCTGACGTCGTAGATGCAG
>WNWK01012595.1:32500-58903 GCA_009830355.1 Cherax destructor
ATTACTTTGCTGCTACCCCGACTACAGCTATTATTAATTACTACTACTTCTAAATTTATGTATACTATAATTGCTTCTATTGATATTGCTTCTACAACTACCACTACTGTTGCTACTACTAGTACTAGACCTAATTCTGCTATTACTACTACTATTACTGCTACTACTACTACCGCTACTGTTAATATTGCTGCTGCTGCCACTGGTACTACTATAATATCTACTACTAGTACTATTACTGGCAATCTCACTATTACTATTATTACTGCTATTGCTGTTTAAAATATATGGAAAAAAAACAAATGTTGAACTTACCCAACATTTACGAAACTATATATTTGAATGATGAAAGATGAGATTACCGACAAGTTACAGTTTGTAAAGACACACAAGCAGCAGTCGGAGACTTTATTAAGACTAAGTTTCTCCTGCGTAGCAGCAGGCTTTTTCAAGCCCGCAGGCAGCAGGCAGCAGGCAGACAAGGCTGCTCCTATATTTGGCCATTCCCTGTGCCGTTGAGACTCCAGTGATGGCCTATTTGCAAGATCTGTTGCAACAACATACAAGGAACTTATGGTGACAAGAAAACAGACTGTGACTACAGCAAAATTGACCAAAAAGGACCAAAACAGGAGACCGGCATTCAAGTACCAGACCCGCTACCAGACGTACAACCAGACAAGCAATCGTTTTCCACCACACCGAAGTAACTGACTCCTTTATCAACCGCACAGTGTTCAATGTGAAGTCAACATAAGGGAAACCTAATCAACAAAATTACAAGGAAACTGACAGGTCTGTAGTGTAGAGTAGTGCAGTGCCAGGTGAGGGAGCGAAGTGAACATTTAAACATGGCTGAATGGCATTCAATCACCAGCTACAGCCAGATGTGCAACTACAAACCGATGTTCTAACTATACTGACAGTAGCTGACCATCATATCAACTGCACCAGTGATAATGGGAGGGAAACACAGGAGAAACCGCTAAATCTACAAAACAAACTCCAAGGAAACTGTCAGGTATACCGGCGGTTTCTCTCCCTCAGTGCCAAATGCGAGAAGGAAGTGGATTAGTTAAACAGCCAAGGATATTTTTTCAATAGTTGACTTCCATATAAATGACCAGTGTACATTAGGAGGGAAACATAGGAGAAAACGCCAAATCTAACGGCAAAACTCCAAGGAATCTGTCAGGGGCAGTGGCCGTTTTTTTCCCCTCACTGCTTTTAAAAATGGCTGACACATCAACTGTACGAGGAATCAGACAACAACACGACGAGCCCCGCTAAATGGGATTGATGGGACATTGGACGGACATCGCCAGTGATTAGAACTTTTTTTTTACCTTGCCAGGATGGAAATGAGCTAGAAGTGTGATAGATGAAGTCAGACAGTGAAGTAAGCAGTGAAGGGAGTTTCTGAAAAGGGTAATGGGGGTATGCGATAACAGGAAACTTACTAGTAACCAGTGGTGATTTCTAGAGTAGCTACTAGGCCATTTCTAGTGAAGTGATAGAGTGAAGAGTAAACATGGCTGGCTTAAGAGGGGTTCAGGCTGCCATAAGTATCTTTCTGATGATAATACATTTCTCGGAAGAAGGAAATAAGTCAGGGGGACTGGAAAAGATGAATGGGGTGATAGCCCCCTGGAAAGTGAAAGCCCAACATTGGCCATCCTACCAGAAACGTAAGTGCCACTATCGCAGCAAGGTATGGCAACCCCTCATATCCAAGCAAAAACAGTGGCGCACAGCTTTTATAGTGGCGCTGTTAAGTGGGGATATCCCGACTAACCCAGGACCTCAATCTATGATACAGGTGCAAAACAGACAGATAAATCATGGGGATAATGACGGTCTAGTAGCTAGGAATGATAACCTTAACTCTATATGTAATGCGCAGATAGGACAATGTGAGACAACAGATCCATTCTTAATATCTCAGACACCACCAGACATATGTATACACTGTACTAAGGTACGAAAAAAGAACAGTAAACTTACCGTATGTAAAATGTATAAGGGGTGGGTGCATAATGGTGTGTGTTTGATTATGGTAATGGTGCCAGATTTCATTTTGTTTGTAACAAATGCACTTTGGCACAGTTACCCTTTAGCAATGATGGCATTGATTTACCTATTTTTAATGCTAATGGCCCCTTGCCATATATTGATGATTATAATTGTTTTACGAAAACAGGCCTTCACTTTATTCATGTCAACGCAAAATCACTTCTTCCAAAATTGGCAGAGATTAGGATTCTAGCTAACAGAACTAGAGCGGCAGTTATATCAATCTCGGAATCCTGGTTGGATGATATGGTGACTGACGACGAGGTCAAAATAGAAGGTTACAACATAAAACGCGTAGACATGAATTGAAAAGGTGGTGGGGTATGTGGCTACATAAGGAACGAATTAGCCTATAATCCAAGACCTGACTTAAATGACAATAAACTGGAGATTCAATGGTTTGAGGTGTTGCTTCCCAAGACCAAACCCATCTTAGTAGGAACTAGTTATCTCCCACCCATGACAAGTTCTTAGAGGACTTTCCGAGAGTCTTGTCCGGTCTTGATAACAATGTGGAGACAGTAATTGCTGTTTTCAACAGCAAAATAACGGGCCATGTAAAAGGTACACGGTTTACGATCCAAACATCGTAACAGTGATTTTGCAAACAAATATGTTGGATGCCGAACCGTGACACCAGAAGAGGAATATATATATATTTTTTTTTGCGAGTAGCTGAGGAATACATTGTGCAATAATGTTGTAATTGTGTGTTATTATATGTTATGTGTAATATGTAGTATTGATTAATATGTACTGTATATGGTGAAATAAAATGTAATGTTTGAGGGACACTACAACTACTACTAACAACAACAAAAATAGCAAAAAAAATGAAAAAATAATTTTTATGTTAAAAAATATGTGTTTAAACCTGCTTTCGCTGCTAGATGTCAGGTTTCAGAATCAACATAAAGCATCCATGGAAAAAGACACCAATGCAGTAAACTACGATACTTTATATATATTATATATAGGGGGTGGTAGGAGAAGAAAATATTCAAACAGCTCCGGGGAGAACCTCGAGTTTTCCCTGAGGTACGTTTATTGTCTTCTCTGAGGATGAGGGTCCCCAATAAAGTTCTAGAGGTGGTACCTACCTATATATTTAAATATATATATATATATATATATATATATATATATATATATGTCGTGCCGATTAGGTAAAACTGCTCAATTAGCAAGAACTCATCTAAAATTAAGTCCTTTCTCAAATTTTCTCTTATACGTTTAAAGATATATTTGTTTCATTTATGTTATTGTAAAAATTTATAATTTTGTACCAAGAGAAACTTTGAAAACCTACCTAACCTTATTACAACAAGCGCAATTTAATTTAGCCTAACCCAACTAAATATATTTTAGATACGTTAACATTAATTTAATAATAAACAAACACAATGAAATATATTTTTTTCATTATGTTCAGAATGATTTTGGCGAAATTATTGCATACACAAATTTTCACTTGTCTTATATGGCAAGGTGAGCGTTGCTATTTAAGCCAAAATCGCAAGTTTTACCTAATCGGCACGACTATATATATATATATATATATATATATATATATATATATATATATATATATATATATATATATATATATATATATATATATATATATATATATATTCTCCATGGGGAAGTGTAACAGAATTCTTCCTCCGTAAGCCATGCGTGTCGTAAAAGGCGACAAAATGCCTGGAGCAAGGGGCTAGTAACCCTTCTCCTGTATATATTACTAAATGTAAAAGGAGAAACTTTCGTTTTCCTTTTGGGCCACCCTGCTTCGGTGGGAAACGGCCAACGTGTTGAAAGAAGAAAGCATATTTATATATATATATATATATATATATATATATATATATATATATATATATATATATATATATATATATATATATATATATATATATATATATATATATATATATATATATATATATATATATATATATATATATATATATATATATATATATCAAAAAAACTATGAAAAAATATGAAGAATTCCAAGCGCTTTCGTGACTACTCACATTATCAAGGAACTATAAAGGAAACTTGAGAAGAAGGCTTATAAAGAGGCAGAATACACCTCACAGTCACATCACACTAACAAAGACAACACCTCACAGTAGCGTAACATCTCACGACTCTGTGAAGAGGAACATAAGAATGGACCTGAAACTCTTCCCAAGAATTAAGATTAGTCCAATTTATCATTAAATTCTTCCCAAATTTTATTAATTATAAATGAATCCAATTTATATAAACCAAAAGAAATATTCATATTATTTTCAAAACTGCTTTTAATGAAACATGATTCTATTATATTCCTCTCAACCATGGACTTGCTTGATACAACCTTCTCAGCATTTTGAAAATCAATTGGATGGTTAAAGTCTCTCACATGAATAAATAGAGCATTAGAATCTTGTCCAGTTCTAATGCTATATTTATGTTGTTTTAATCTTAGTTCAAGACTTTTACCAGTTTGACCATAATAAACTTTATCGCATATTTTACAGGAATCTTATAGACACATCCGTCAGCATTTTGGGGAATTTTTTATCAAAAGTCTTTTTACTGTATCAAGATTTTTAAATACAACTTTGATATTAAAATTCTTAAGAAAAGAAGGCATATCAACCAAGTTTTCATTGAAGGGAGAACCAACATATTTTTGGTTGAATAAAGTTGGTTGTCCCTTTTGGATTGTAAAAGTATTTCTAGCTATTTTAAAGATTTATCAATTATGTTTCTTGGGTATTTTAAATCATTAGCTATTTCATAAATTTTAGAGATTTCTTCATCTATGAACTCTGGACTACAAATGCGTAAAGCTCTCAAAAACATAGAAGAGAAAACCGACACTTTAACTCTATCTCGATGTGAAGAGTAATAGTGTACATAGGAACAATTATTTGTAGGTTTTCTGTAAATTTTAAATTTAAAATCAATGTTACCCTTAATAATAAAAACATCTAGGAAAGGCAATGAGTTATTTACTTCAAATTCAACAGTAAAATTTATAGAATGAGCTAAGCTATGTTTTTGAGAGCTTTACGCATTTGTAGTCCAGAGTTCATAGATGAAGAAATCTCTAAAATTTATGAAATAGCTAATGATTTAAAATACCCAAGAAACATAATTGATAAATCTTTTAAAATAGCTAGAAATACTTTTTACAATCCAAAAAGGGACAACCAACCTTATTCAACCAAAAATATGTTGGTTCTCCCTTACCATGAAAACTTGGTTGATATGCCTTCTTTTCTTAAGAATTTTAATATCAAAGTTGTATTTAAAAATCTTGATACAGTAAAAAGACTTTTGATAAAAAATTCCCCCCAAAATGCTGACGGATGTGTCTATAAGATTCCCTGTAAAATATGCGATAAAGTTTTTTATGGTCAAACTGGTAAAAGTCTTGAACTAAGATTAAAACAACATAAATATAGCATTAGAACTGGACAAGATTCTAATGCTCTATTTATTCATGTGAGAGACTTTAACCATCCAATTGATTTTCAAAATGCTGAGAAGGTTGTATCAAGCAAGTCCATGGTTGAGAGGAATATAATAGAATCATGTTTCATTAAAAGCAGTTTGGAAAATAATATGAATATTTCTTTTGGTTTATATAAATTGGATTCATTTATAATTAATAAAATTTGGGAAGAATTTAAAGATAAATTGGACTAATCTTAATTCTTGGGAAGAGTTTCAGGTCCTTTCTTATGTTCCTCTTCACAGAGTCGTGAGATGTTACGCTACTGTGAGGTGTTGTCTTTGTTAGTGTGATGTGACTGTGAGGTGTATTCTGCCTCTTTATAAGCCTTCTTCTCACGTTTCCTTTTATAGTTCCTTGATAATGTGAGTAGTCACGAAAGTGCTTG
Organism: Cherax destructor; assembly: GCA_009830355.1. Lineage (NCBI taxonomy): Eukaryota > Metazoa > Arthropoda > Malacostraca > Decapoda > Parastacidae > Cherax > Cherax destructor. The sequence continues at coordinate 38,476 of WNWK01012595.1, forward strand.
GAATTCTTCTATCTTTTCATAGTGGTTGTTTTGCATATTTTGATATCACCTGTTTACTGTGATCTTTTTTATATATATATATATATATATATATATATATATATATATATATATATATATATATATATATATATATATATATATATATATATATATATACATAAGAACATAAGAAAGGAGGAACACTGCAGCAGGCCTGTTGGCCCATACTAGGCAGGTCCTTCATAATCCGTCCCACTAACAGAACATTTGCTCAACCCAATTTTCAATGCTACCCAAGAAATAAGCTTTGACAATTCTACCCACTCATGCGCGAGTCCCACTCAAATCAACCCCTCTCACTCATGAATTTATCCAACCTAAATTTGAAACTACCCAAGGTCCTAGCTTCAATAACCCTACTAGGCAGACTGTTCCACTCATCAACTACCCTATTTCCAAACCAATACTTTCCTATATCCTTTCTAAATCTAAACTTATCTAACTTGAATCCATTATTGCGGGTTTCTCTTGGAGAGATATCCTCAAGACCTTATTTATATCCCCTTTGTTAATACCCATTTCCACTTGTATACCTCGATCATGTCTCCCTCATTCTACGTCTTACAAGTGAATGTAATTTTAGGGTCTTCAATCTTTCTTCGTAAGGAAGATTTCTAATGCTATGTATTAATTTAGTCATTCTACGCTGAATGTTTTCTAACGAATTTATGTCCATTCTGTAATATGGAGACCAGAACTGAGCTGCGTAATCTAGGTGAGGCCTTACTAATGATGTATAAAGCTGTAATATAACCTCTGGACTTCTGTTGCTAACACTTCTTGATATAAATCCCAGTAATCTATTTGCCTTATTACGTACGCTTAGGCATTGCTGTCTTGGTTTAAGGTTGCTGCTTACCATCACCCCCAAGTCCTTCTCGCAATCTGTATGGCTAAGTTCTACGTTATTTAACTTATAAGTGCTTGGGTTATGGACACTCATGAGCTTCAGAACCTTGCATTTATCTACATTGAACTGCATCTGCCACTTTTCTGACCACGAATTAAGTTTGTCTAAATCTTCCTGAAGTTCTATGACATCTATGTTTGAATCAATTATCCTACCTATCTTCGTGTCGTCGGCGAATTTGCTCATATCACAAGTAATTCCCTCATCAAGGTCATTGATATATATTATAAATAACAATGGGCCTAAGACTGATCCCTGTGGAACACCACTTGTTACAAGTCCCCATTCGGATTTAACCCCATTTATGCACACTCTCTGCTTCCTATTGGTGAGCCATGACTCGATCCATGACAGCACTTTTTCCCCAATGCCATGAGTTGCCACTTTCTTTAACAGTCTCTGGTGCGGTACTCTATCAAAAGCCTTACTAAAGTCTAAATAAACAATATCGAATTCTTTATCGTGATCAACAGCCTCAAAAGCTTTACTGAAGAAGGTTAATAAATTAGATAGGCAGGAACGGCCCTCGTGAATCCATGCTGGGTATCATTAATCAAATTATGGTTATCTAGATAGCTTCTAATAATATCAGCTATAATTGACTCTAGTAATTTGCCTACAATTGAGGTCAGGCTTATTGGGCGGTAGTTTGACGGTAGTGACTTGTCCCCTGCTTTAAAAATAGGAATTACATTAGCCATCTTCCACATATCAGACACTACACCTGTTTGAAGAGATAAATTAAAAATGTTAGATATTGGTAAAAATATATATATATATATATATATATATATATATATTGAAATATATATATATATATATATATATATATATATATATATATATATATATATATATATATATATATATATATATATATATATCAATGCACCACGCAGAAACAAGCGGGTATATACAGTGAAAGATCGTCTAACCCGCTAGTTAGTGTATTTTTTACCACCTAAGCGTACGGAAATCACTTTTACTTTTTTTAATGATTAAAATGCCACAGCACTCATTGTTTAATGCCTGAAATCTAAGGCATCATCGGATTTAAGTCACTGGGTGAGCCTCAGGGCTTCAGTGTACACTGGTTCATTTAAATTAATTTCCCAACACACTCAACACTGTCAGTTTCGAGAAGGTGCAATGCGAGTTCATAAGTAGAAATTTGTTATGGTTAAGTAGATCTAATGATTGTAAAGTGGTTTGTTAATCCGATTCTTGACGGTTGTCTTGCACCTTCGCTTACGACATTAAAAGTCAATCTGTATCATTGTTCTTCCAGAATGTCCTAACATTTTTTGTTTTACTCTAGACTATTCATAATTTCTTGATAGTGAGTTTTATCTTGCTATTTTAAGCTGCCTTGTACTTTAAGCTGTTCTAGTGTGGGTGGCATTTTTAATAGTATATTAAACATTTCAATGAGATATCTCAACGATCATCAGTGGGATATCTCAACAATCATCAGTGAGATATCTCAACAATCATCAGTGGGATATCTCAACAATCATCAGTGAGATATCTCAACAATCATCAGTGAGATATCTCAACAATCATCAGTGGGATATCTCAACAATCATCAGTGAGATATCTCAACAATCATCAGTGGGATATCTCAACAATCATCAGTGAGATATCTCAACAATCATCAGTGGGATATCTCAACAATCATCAGTGAGATATCTCAACAATCATCAGTGAGATATCTCAACAATCATCAGTGGGATATCTCAACAATCATCAGTGAGATATCTCAACAATCATCAGTGGGATATCTCAACAATCATCAGTGAGATATCTCAACAATCATCAGTGAGATATCTCAACAATCATCAGTGGGACATCTCAACAATCATCAGTGAGATATCTCAACAATCATCAGTGGGATATCTCCTCAGTCTTCAATTCTAATATAATTAGGTCCTGGTAAAGTACCACAATAACTGACTAGTGTACTACATTGTTGCAACATCAAGCAAAAAATTGCATTACAATGTTTCAGTAAACATATCTAAACTCCTCGGTAGTCGATCCCTCCGCGTTTAGCAACAATCTGCGGAATTAGATTCTGCCTGTTGCTATCATGAAGATAAATCGGCTATCGGCTTGCTGTCATGGGAAGGTAAGAGCGTTATTCCTGGGATCAGAGACGTAATTTTCACCCAAATGAATCTCAGATACCCCTAGAGTAAACCACGAAGAATTTATATTTCCTTTCGCATTGAGTGATTTTTCGTGGGATTAGTTGGTCAGTGTGTTAAAGTTTGGATTTGTTATCCATTTATTCAGATTAAATCGAAATCAATAATAGTCAAAGTGGAGCATACATCCTGTAAAACAATAACAGATAACAATTCGATCATGAAAAACCAAAGTGAGATTACTGTTGACTGAGTGTGTAAGAGCCAAAACTTACAAGGCTAAATTTTGTTTTACAGGGAATCGTATATTAAAAGTATAGACCCTGGAAGTGTATGACCCGTAAGCGTCGTACAACTCCTGGGTAATGGGGGGTAATCAGGTTCGACTGAACGAAGGAGAGGGTAACTATACTACTATTACTATTTACAGAGGACCATACTATGATTTCCATTTTTTACTTAAATGTAGTAAAAAAACGTAAATATTTTTTTGGCCTTCTCAACGTTGATGTTTGAAAAAAAGAGAAACGTGCAAATTTCTGACTCGTTTCTCCGAAAGAAATATTTCAACTTGAATTTCAAATGTGCAACACATAAATTCTTGCTTAATATAACCCAAAACTTTGCAGCCACAAGCAAACGCCCAGCAATATGTCAAACCACCCAAACAAACGTAATATTAAAGATTTATTTTCTCTTCACATGTTATATTAAATTCTCGCAAATTCTGTACAGGCTGCTTGGAAAAAAGAGATTTGTAGCTTCCTGGCAGATCCATTCTCCCATCCCGCAAAGATGTCTTAATAACCGACTGTTAATAATAAACAGAAGATTGGACGGGAACTCGAACCGAGGTCCGTGCATATAGCTTGCCTAGTGCTATAACTACTCAGCAACAGGGCTTACAATAGAATGATTTTACAACCTGCATAATTGTGACTTTTTTTTTTTCAATGGCACCAACTGGACCCCTAATGTGTCCTCACAGAGCCCACTAAAGATTTCGTGGCAAATCTATTTTGATGCCCTCAGAGCCGTGACGTCCAAACATCAAAGATAATACGTAATGAACAGTAGTTTTGATGGTTTAAAAATAATGCCTTTTAATTGTCAATGCGTGTATGTACGGTTTTACAGATTTATGTATACTGTTAGGGATGTATACTTATGCATATTTTCACATGTATTTGTATTTGCAAACATATGTATAAATATACGTATGAATACGTGTATGTGTGTATCTGAATACATGTGCGATTACATATTTTGTGTTTTCACACACACACATACACAAACACAATGCAGGACAAGCCATGTGATGATGTAATCTTTAGTTCATGATCTTTCGTCAGAAGCTATGCAAGGTGGCAAGGAGAAACACACAGTAACTGGCACTTAGCAGCATATTTGAGTTGCTTAGGATTTCCAGTCATTGTTATTGACAGAAGACATTCTGTCTTCCTGGCGTATCTAGGAATACATAGGAAAAGTTACTATTACAATACTTTGGATGTGTAAATAAGCGATTGCATGAAGCAGGGTAAGTAAATATGTAGGGAATCCTCTCGCTGGTACTTTCTGTAACATTCTCTGACGGATAGTAGTATAGGTTGACAACAAGCCATCTGATTCATCTATTAATACACAGTTACATAAAACTTGAGTGTGTGGCTGAATTAACCACTTAAGTAATATGATTTCATTTGGCACTAGTTTACCTGATATCGATTAGATTTGGCTTTGGACTGACATCCACTTTTCCATATTATCCTGCAACTTGCTTTCTGTAAACCTCTGAGGTCTCCCCTCTTCTTACCCCGTATGTGGGAGTGAGAGAACAGGTTTCGGGATTAGCTAGCAGACGGCCCTCTCACTCATTCTACAGTGGTACAGGCCACCATTGACACGATTCTATCTTGTCTCTGAAGGAATTTTCCCCTTTTCTCTGTTGCTAGTCTTGCAAAATTTCATAGCTCCTGACGACGCATGAGAGTGCGAAAGATTTTCAGTTAAAGATTCCCATCCCTATGTTTTAAGTGGCTTAAGGCATAACGGTGGGAGCTAACTCTCAGTCCTGAACAGCAACAAACGTAGGCTCAAACCCTGCAGGCTAAAATATAAAATATAAATAAATAAACAACTAAATAAACAAATATATATATATATATATATATATATATATATATATATATATATATATATATATATATATATATATATATATATATATATATATATATATATATATATATATATATATATTTCTTCTTTCAACACGTCGGCCGTCTCCCACTGAGGCAGGGTGGCCCAAAAAGGAAAAAAGAAAGTTTCTCCTTTTACATTTAGTATATATACAGGAGAAGGGGTTACTAGCCCCTTGCCCGGCATTTTAGTCGCCTCTTTTCGACATGCATGGCTTACGGAGGAAGAATTCTATTCCACTTCCCCATGGATATATATATATATATATATATTTTTTTTTTTTTTTTAACAAGTCGGCCGTCTCCCACCAAGGCAGGGTGACCAAAAGAAAGAAAATCCCCAAAAAGAAAATACTTTCATCATCATTCAACACTTTTCACCACACTCATACATAATCACTGTCTTTGCAGAGGAGTCAGATACAACAGCTGAGAATTGTCCCTCCCAGCTGTCACTATCCCAGACCTCCCTTTAAAGTGCAGGCATTGTACTTCCCTTTTCAAGGACTCAAGTCCAACTAAATAAAAAACTGGTTTCCCCGAATCCCTTCACAAAAAGTTACCCTGCTCACACTCCAACAGATCGTCATGTCCAAAACCATTCGTCTCTATTCACTCCTATCTAACACGCTCACAAATGCTTGCTGGAAGTCCAAGCCCCCCGCCCACAAAACCTCCTTTAACACTTCCTCCAACCTTTCAGGGCGAACCCACCCGCCTTCCTTCCACTACAGATTTATATGCTCTCCAAGTCATTCTACTTTGATCCTTTCTCTCTAAATGACCAAACCACCTCAACAACCCCCCTTCACCCTCTGACAAATACATTTTAGTAACTCACACCTTCTCCTAATTTCCACATTCCGAATTTTCTGCATAATATTTACACCACACATTGCCCTTAGACAGGACATCTCCACTGCCTCCAGCCTCCTCGCTGCAGCATTTGCAAAACCATGCTTCACACCCATATAAGAGTGTTGGTACCACTATATTTCGACATTCTCTTTGCCTCCATGGATAACGTTTTTGTCTCCACAGATACCTCAATGCACCACTCACCTTTTTCCTTCATCAATTTTATGGTTAACCTCATCCTTCATAAACCCATCCGCTTACACGTCAACTCCCAAATATCTGAAAACATTTACTTCTTCCATAATCCCTGTCTCCAATGTGATATCCAATTTTTCTTTATTTAAATCGTTTGATACCCTCATCACCTTACTCTTATCTATGTTCACTTTTAACTTTCTACCTTTACACACTCTCCCAAACTCGTCCACTAACCTTTGCAACTTTTCTTTAGAATCTCCCATAAGCACAGTATCATCAGCAAAAAGTAACTGTGTCAACTCCCATTTTGCATTTAATTCTCCATAATTTAATCCCACCCCTCTCCCCAACACCTAGCATTTACTTCTTTTACAACCCTATCTATAAATATATTAAACAACCATGGTGACATTACACATCCCTGTCTAAGACCTACTTTTACCGGGAAGTAATCTCCCTCTCTCCTACACACCCTAACCTGAGCCTCACTATCCTCATAAAAAACTCTTTACAGCCTTCAGTAACTTACTACCTATTCCATACACTTGCAACATTTGCCACATTGCTCCCCTATCCAGACTATCATATGCCTTTTCTAAATCCCTAAATGCAATGAAAACTTCTCTACCTTTATCTAAATACTGTTCACATATATACTTCACTGAAAACACTTGACCTACACATCCCCTACACACTCTAAAGCCTCCTTGCTCATCTGCAATCCTAATCTCTGTTTTACCTCTAATTCTTTCAATAATAACCCTGCCATACACTGGTATACCTGGTATACTCAGTAAACTTATTCCCCTATAATTCTTACACTCTCTTTTATTCCCCTTCCCTTTATATAAAGGAACTATACATGCTCTCTGCCAATCCCTAGGTACCTTCCCCTCTTTCATACATTTATTAAACAAAAATACCAACCACTCCAACACTATATCGCCCCCTGCTTTTAACATTTCTGTCATGATTCCGTCAGTTCCAGCTGCTGTACCCCCTTTCATTCTACGTAATGCCTCACGCACCTCCCCCACACTCACATCCTGCTCTTCTTCACTCCTAAACCCTGGCCAGTACATGAAATTACCGCCTCCCTTTTTTCATCGACATTTAAAAGCTCCTCAAAATATTCCCGCCATCTACCCAATACCTCCAGTTCCCCATTTACTAACTCCCCTACTCTGTTTTTAACTGACAATTCATTCGTTCCCTAGGCTTTCTTACCTTGTTTATCTCACTCCAATTTTTTTTTTTTTTTTTCAGCAAAATTTCTTGACAGAGCCTCTCTCATTCTTTCATCTGCTCTTCTTTTGCACTCTCTCACCACTCTCTCCACCTTTCTTTTACTCTCCATATAATCTGCTCTTCTATTAACACTTCTGTTTTGTAAAAACTTCTCATAAGCTACCTTTTTATCTTTTATCACACCCTTTACTTCTTCATTCCACCACTCATTCCTCTTTCCTCCTGCACCCACCCTCCTATAGCCACAAACTTCTGCCCCACATTCTAATACTGCATTTTTAAAACTATCCCAATTCTCTTCAACCCCCCCCCCTACTCCTACTTGCACTAGCCCACCTTTCTGCCAATAGTTGCTTATATCTCACCCTAACTTCCTCCTCCCTTAATTTATACTTTTTTACCTCTCTCTCTTACTTGCTGTTGCCATTTTCTTTTTGTCCCATCTACCTTTTACTCTAACTGTAGCTACAACCAAATAATGATCTGATATATCCGTTGCCCCTCTATAAACATGTACATCCTGAAGCCTACCCATCAACCTTTTATCCACCAATACATAATTCAACAAACTACTTTCCTTATGTGCTATATCATACCTTGTATATTTATTTATCCTTTTTTTCATAAAATATGTATTACTTATTACCAAACCTCTTTCTACACATAGCTCAATTAATGGTTCCCCATTTACATTTACCCCTGGCACCCCAAATTTACCTACTACTCCCTCCACAACATTTTTACCCACTTTAGCATTAAGATCCCCAACCACAATTACTCTCTCACTTGGTTTAAAACTCCCCACACACTCTCTCAACATTTCCCAAAATCTCTCTCTCTCCTCTACACTTCTCTCTTCTCCAGGTGCATAAACACTTACTATAACCCACTTTTCACATCCAACCTTTATTTTACTCCACATAATCCTTGAATTTATACATTTATATTCCTTCTTTACCTGCCATAACTGATTATTCAACATTATTGCCACTCCTTCTTTAGCTCTAACTCTATTTGAAACCCCTGACCTAATCCCATTTATTTCTCCCCACTGAAACTCTTCTACCCCCTTCAGCTTTGTCTCACTTAAAGCCAGGACATCCAGCTTCTTTTCATTCATAACATCTACAATCATCTCTTTCTTATCATTCGCACAACATCCACGCACATTCAAACATCCCACTTTGACGGTTTTCTTCTTTTTCTTTTTAGTAAGCTATACAGGAAAAGGAGTTACTAGCCCATTGTTCCCGGCATTTTAGTTGACTTTTACAACACGCATGGCTTACGGACTAAAGATTCTTATTCCACTTCCCCATGGATATGAAAGGAAAAGCAATAAGAACAAGAACTATTAAGCTAAAATCAAAGAAAACTCAGATGAGTGTGTATACATAAACGTGTACATGTTTGCGTAGTGTGACCTAAGTGTAAGTAGAAGTAGCAAGATTTACCTGAAATCTTGCATGTTTATGAAACAGAAAAAAGACACCAGCAATCCTACAATCATGTAAAACAGTTTCAGGTTTCTGTTTCACAGTCACCTGGCAGGATGGTTGTACCCCCCTGGGTGGTTGCTGTCTACCAATATATATATATATATATATATATATATATATATATATATATATATATATATATATATATATATATATATATATATATATATATATTTTAATAAATGTCGTGCCGATTAGGTAAAACTGGTCAATTAGCAAGAACTCATCTAAAATTAGGTCCTTTCTAAAAAAATTCTTATACGTTTAAAGATATATTTTTTCATTTATGTTAATGTAAGAATTTATAATTTTGTACCAAGAGAAACTTTAAAAACCTACCTAACCTTATTTTAACAAGCGCAATTTAATTTAGCCTAACCCAACTAAATATATTTTAGATACGTTAACATTAATTTAATAATAAACAAACACAATGAAATATATTTTTTCGTTATGTTCAGAATGATTTTGGAGAAATTATTGCATACACAAATTTTCACTTGTCTTATATGGCAAGGTGAGCGTTGCTATTTAAGCCAAAATCGAAGTTTTACCTAATCGGCACGACATATATATATATATATATATATATATATATATATATATATATATATATATATATATTATATATATATGTCGTGCCGATTAGGTAAAACTGGTCAATTAGCAAGAACTCATTTAAAATTAAGTCCTTTCTAAAATTTTCTCTTATACGTTTAAAGATATATTTTTTTTCATTTATGTTAATGTAAGAATTTATAATTTTATACCAAGAGAAACTTTGAAAACCTACCTAACCTCATTACAACAAGCGCAATTAAATTTAGCCTAACCCAACTAAATATATTTTAGATACGTTAACATTAATTTAATAATAAACAAACACAATGAAATAATATTTTTTCGTTAGGTTCAGAATGATTTTGGCGAAATTATTGCATACACAAATTTTCACTTGTCTTATATGGCAAGGTGAGCGTTGCTATTTAAGCCAAAATCGCAAGTTTTACCTAATCGGCACGACACAGTTGCTTTTTGCTGATGACACTGTGCTTTTGGGAGATTCTGAAGAGAAGCTGCAGAGGTTGGTGGATGAATTTGGTAGGGTGTGTAAAAGAAGAAAATTGAAAGTGAATATAGGAAAGAGTAAGGTGATGAGGATAACAAAAAGAATAGGTGACGAAAGATTGGATATCAGATTGGAGGGAGAGAGTATGGAGGAGGTGAATGTATTCAGATATTTGGGAGTGGACATGTCGGCGGATGGGTCTATGAAGGATGAGGTGAATCATAGAATTGATGAGGGGAAAAGGGTGAGTGGAGCACTTCGGAGTCTGTGGAGACAAAGAACCTTGTCCATGGAAGTAAAGAGGGGAATGTATGAGAGTATAGTTATACCAACGCTCTTATATGGGTGTGAAGCATGGGTGATGAATGTTGCAACGAGGAGAAGGCTGGAGGCAGTGGAGATGTCATGTCTGAGGTCAATGTGTGGTGTGAATATAATGCAGAGAATTCGGAGTTTGGAAATTAGGAGGAGGTGCGGGATTACCAAAACGATTGTCCAGAGAGCTGAGGAGGGTTGTTGAGGTGGTTTGGACATGTAGAGAGAATGGAACGAGACAGAGTGACTTCGAGAGTGTATAAATCTGTAGTGGAGGGAAGGCGGGGTAGGGGTCGGCCTAGGAAAGGTTGGAGGGAGGGGGTAAAGGAAGTTTTGTGTGCGAGGGGCTTGGATTTCCAGCAAGCATGTGTGAGCGTATTTGATAGGAGTGAATGGAGGCATATGGTTTTTAATACTTGACGTGCTGTTGGAGTGTGAGCAAAGTAACATTTATGAAGGGATTCAGGAAACCGGCAGGCCGGACTTGAGTTCTGGAGATGGGAAGTACAGTGCCGGCACTCTGAAGGAGGGTGTAAATGTTGCAGTTTTATAACTGTAGTGTAAAGCACCCTTCTGGCAAGACAGTGATGGAGTGAATGATGATGAAAGTTTTTCTTTTTCGGGCCACCCTGCCTTGGTGGGAATCGGCCGATGTGTTAATAAAAATAAAATATATATATATATATATATATATATATATATATATATATATATATATATATATATATATATATATATATATATATATATATATATATACAGCAGCGACTAGTCGGGGATCGAACATTCGATATTCTAGCATACTTCTCGAGAAACCAGCCAAAATTCCTAGACATAATAGTCCACTGGGCCATCAATGCTTCTAACATCAGGGGTGATATATATCTTTCTTTTTCAACAAATCGGCCGTTTCCCACCAAGGCGGGGTGGGAATAGATATATATATATATATATATATATATATATATATATATATATATATGTCGTGCCGATTAGGTAAAACTGGTCAATTAGCAAGAACTCATCTAAAATAAAGTCCTTTCTAAAATTTTCTCTTATACGTTTAAAGATATATTTTTTTCATTTATGTTAATGTAAGAATTTATAATTTTGTACCAAGAGAAACTTTGAAAACCTACCTAACCTTATTACAACAAGCGCAATTTAATTTAGCCTAACCCAACTAAATATATTTTAGATACGTTAACATTAATTTAATAATAAACAAACACAATGAAATATATTTTTTTCGTTATGTTCAGAATGATTTTGGCGAAATTATTGCATACACAAATTTTCACTTGTCTTATATGGCAAGAAGAGCGTTGCTATTTAAGCCAAAATCGCAAGTTTTACCTAATCGGCACGACATATATATATATATATATACATATGGAGAAGATTAAAGTCCATGACCAAACGTTCGGTGACGGAACCATGATCTGGGATAATCTAACGGGCTCTGAAACTAGACCTGCTCCCCCCAACAACTACAAACAGTTACACTGGGATGGCCCAATAGTGGAGAATATAGCCTCAACAATGCTTCATAGTGTGTTAAGTAAGGATAGAGCCCATCCCCTGGCGGTGAGAGCTCGTCATGCAGGTGACTTTCTGTTAGCTGTTCCCAACTCCAGCCTTGGCACACGCCTCGACCCACAGACCATCTGCATTGGTGTTGTCCTTCGACTTGCTTCCCCTATTCTCGCCGAACACAGGTGTATTTGTGGCAGTGAAGCAGCAGACAGATTTGGGTACCATGGTCTCTTTTTTTTTTAACACATCGGCCGATTCCCACCAAGGCAGAGTGGCCCGAAAAAGAAAAAAAAACTTTAATCATAATTCACTCCATCACTGTCTTGCCAGAGGGGTGCTTTACACTACAGTTGTGTGACATATATTCGAGGAAAAGATTGCAAGACATGAAGAGGTTAATAACATTATCAAGAAAAGCCTCACAACAGCCGGATGCCCAGCAATAAGAGAGCCACCACAACTATGCAGATATGATGGCAGCCAAAAGCATCCGGATGGTATCACCCTTCAAGCCTGGACAGACTGCAAGCAGGTGATGTGGGACTACACATGTGCATCTACCCAGGCTGATACCTACCTCCAATACACCAGGGAGGAAGGAAGAGCAACTACCAGCTTCAGGGAGTCCCAAAAGTCTAGAAAATACGGAGAACTTGCCCATCATTATATGTTTATTCCCATAGGCTCGGAGACCTTTGGCTCATGGGGAAAGAGTGCATCTAAGTTCCTTAAGGAGCGAGGCAAAATACTCATCAGGGTAACAAGGGATCCCAGGGCAGCTAGTTTTCTGTTTCAGTAACTCATCACTGCTGTTTAGAGGGGTAATACCTGCTCTATCTTGGGCACGCGCCCCATCTCTTACGACCTGGATGAGATTTTCACATTATAATCAGTGACAAACACATAACAATATGTACTAGATATATATCTCATGTACACCTCATGTACTGTACTATATGCCATCTTTATATCAACAGTGTATCTCTTAAATGTTTTGTACCATATTATGTAATAAAATATACCTATTGTTAAAAAAAAAATATAGAAAGATGGTGGGGTAGGGGAAGTGGGATATTCAATTGGCTTCAGGAAGAAATCCAAATATTCTTCCTTCAAAATTTTTTATCCACTTCTCCGAGGCTATGGGTCCCACAATTGGCACCAGTGGTGGACCCCATATATATATATATATGCAAAAAGATCACAGTAATCAGGTGATATCAGAATATGCAAGACAACCACTATGAAAAAATAGAGGAATTCCAAGCGCTTTCGTGACTACTCACATTATCAAGGAACTATAAAAGGAAACATGACAAGAGGACTTATATAAGGGGCAAGACTACACCTCACAGTCACATCACACTAACAAAGACTACACCTCACAGTAGCGTAACATCTCACGACTCTGTGAAGAGGAAAACAAGAAAGGACCTGAAACTCTTCCCAAGAATTAAGATTAGTCCAATTTATCATTAAATTCTTCCCAAGAATTTGCAAAAGCCTTTTGTAATTTAGAAAAATCCTCTGATTTATCCGCTGATGAAATTAATATTAGTAAGGGGATGGTATATAGCTCAATGTTAAAACAAAATATTCCCAATTGCCCTCAAAGATTTTTTAAGTCTTATGATTCACTTTTGAATAATAAAAATTTGCGTCTTACTAAAGCAGATAAAATAAATGCAATTGTAATTATGAAAGAAACCGATTACCAAGATAAAATGAATAACCTCCTAGATGATTTTGAAACCTATTCTAAACTTAGAAAGAATCCCTTAGAAACTGTTAACAGCAATTTCAATAAAACAATAAAACATCTATTGAAGGGCAAAGATGAATTAATTAAAAATTTACTTCTACTAATCCATCTTTACCTTATATGTATGGATTAATAAAAACACACAAACCTGGTAATCCTGTTAGACCAATTATTAGCTCTATAGGTTCAGTTTCTTATAAACTTTCTAAATGGCTTGTTGATATTTTGAGCCCAATTGTTGGAAAAATTTCTAATTTTAATGTTAAAAACAACTTAGATTTAGTTGATAAATTAAGCACCTTGACTAATTTAAATGATTTCAATATGGTTAGTTTTGATGTTACCTCCTTGTTTACAAAAGTTCAGTTGATGATTTACTAAGTTTCTTATCTGAAGAACTGGTTAATTATGATTTACCATTGCCAGTTCCTACTATCATTAAACTTATTAAACTTTGTATTGTTGATGCAAAATTTGTATTTAATGATGAGTTTTACACACAGAAGTTTGGTATGGCAATGGGCAATCCTCTTTCACCTGTTCTTAGTAACTTATATATGGAATTTTCGAAACAAGATTGCTTAACACTATCCTTCCCAATAGAGCTAAGTGGTATAGATATGTTGATGATATTTTGTGAGCATAACTCTGCTCATTCTAGGTATAAATTAGCATTGACAAATGGGTGATTGTAAACAAATAAGCAAATTCCACACACACACAAGCATGCATGCGCGTGCACACCCCAACATAAACACACACCCCGCACACACAAACATACACACAAACACAAACAACTTTTTACCTCTCATGAAGCTGAAATACCACATTTGACTAAATACCTTACAATTACGGTGTTCAGGTCAGATGACAGGATCAACAAGCGTTTTTTTCCATGTATTAATAAGTCAGGGGGGCCTTAACCAACCTACTGTAACCTTCTCGGGAAAGGAAGTCTGACGGTCTACACTCAATCAGTAATGTGATGAAATTAGTTTCAGTATTGGTTTGATACGGCAAGAATATGTTACATTTCGTGGTTTAAATTTTAAAAGTTGCTTTATTCCTGGAGGCGGAGGTTGAGGGTGGAGGTGGAGGTGGTGGGTGGAGGTGGAGGGTGAATGTTGAGGTTGAGGGTGGAGGTAGAGGTTGAGGGTGGAGGCGGAGGGTGAAGATGGAGGTTGACGATAGAGGTGTAAGTAGAATGTGAAAATGAAAATTGAGGTGGGGTTGAGGGGTAGGGTAGGTGGAGGGTTGGGGTAGAAGTTGAAGATGGAGGTGGCAGAAGCAGAAGAAAGAAAGAGAGAGGGAAAAGGAGGAGAAAGATTTTTAGATTTTGCCATCGTAGCGCAAGAACATATGGATACACAAAAGGCCCAGGAACTAGGACCCCAAAAGGGTTAACAGGAGAACATCTGGATTTATATCTACAGTTCCTTGTCTGTTACAAGCAAATTTAGAAATTTCCTAAATATATCTGGTATCTTATTTTCATTAATGAGATATCTTGACATGTCACATAGGTTATTATACTGTCTATATCTGTATTCCTCGATAAGTGGACAATTCTGCACACAGTGTTCAGATAGTGACCATAGTGCTGGTCACATACTTTGCATTGGTTTGATCATCATCTGTGTGTCTGCCAGACTGCCAGAAGTACTTGTAGCCAAGCTGTCTAAGCCTGGCACTACTACCAGAAGTACTTGTAGCCAAGCCTAAGCCTGGCCACTACTGCAAGTACTTGTAGTCAAGCCTAAGCCTGGCCACTATAACATCAGTCAGTCTGTTCACATTGCAAGTTGCTCCATAACGTTCTTATCTACGTTCATGTTATCATAGTGGGTTATAAATCTACTCAGGCTTCTAACTGCATTCCTATAACATTCATTTTCATCATTTACTTCTCAACAAAGTTGCTATCGTTCTTAACCAGGAGGTGGCAACAGAGCAGATGCAGCCCTGCCAGAAGACTCCTGTTTAGATCCATCATTGTATATAACTTGTGGTAAATTACTACTATCAGCTAGGCCAGAAATTTCTTCTTGAGCAGTTGCTTTAACAAGTGATTTAAGGAAGGGATTACTAGTGATGAGCTGGAGGAGCAGCAGAAGAAAGAAGAATATAATCAAGATGAAGCAGTGAATATGGAAGATAAGTAAGAAGTGTCACCACCAGTGACAAGTACATACTTGATCACTCTGTAAACAGTGACAAGTACATGTACTTGATCACTCTGTAAACAGTGACAAGTACATGTTGATCACTCTGCAAACAGTGACAAGTACATGTACTTGATCACTCTGTAAACAGTGACAAGTACATGTCTTGAACACTCTGTAAACAGTGACAAGTACATGTGCTTGATCCTCTGTAACAGTGACAAGTACATGTGCTTGATCACTCTGTAAACAATGACAAGTACATGTGCTTGACACTCTGCAAACAGTGACAAGTACATGTGCTTGATCACTCTGTAAACAACGACAAGTACATGTCTTGATCACTCTGTAAACAGTGACAAGTACATGTACTTGATCACTCTGTAAACAGCGACAAGTACATGTACTGATCACTCTGTAAACAGTGACAAGTACATGTGCGATCACTTTTGTAAACAGTGACAAGTACATGTACTTGAACACTCTGTAAACAGTGACAAGTACATGTACTTGATCACTCTAGTAAACAGTGACAAGTACATGTCTTGATCACTCTGTAAACAGTGACAAGTACATGTACTTGATCACTCTGTAAACAGTGACAAGTACATGCTTAGATCACTCTGTAAACAGTGACAAGTACATGTACTTGATCACTCTGTAAACAATGACAAGTACATGTACTTGATCACTCTGTAAACAGTGACAATTACATGTGTTGATCACTCTGTAAACAGTGACAAGTACATGTACTTGATCCTCTGTAAACAGTGACAAGTACATGTCTTGAACACTCTGAAACAGTGACAAGTACATGTCTTTATCCTTGTAAAAAGTGACAATAATGTCCCATCACTTGTAAACAGCAGTACATGTATTATCACTTGAAAAAGGGCAGGTACATGTCTTGATCCTTCAAACAGTGACAATACATGTCTTGATCACTCTGAAACAGTGACAAGTACATGTACTTTTTCACTTGTAAACAGGGCATTTACTCTTGACCACTTGCAAAAAGTGACAAGTACATGTACGATCACTTGAAAAAGGGCAAGTATATTTTTTTTTTTTATTAACACATCGCCGATTCCCACCAAGGCAGGGTGGCCCGAAAAGAAAAACTTTCATCATCATTCACTCCATCACTGTCTTGCCAGAGGGTGCTTTACACTACAGTTATAAAACTGCAACATTAACACCCCTCCTTCAGAGTGCCGGCACTGTACTTCCCATCTCCAGAACTCAAGTCCGGCCTGCCGGTTTCCTGAATCCTTCATAAATGTTACTTTGCTCACACTCAACAGCACGTCAAGTATTAAAAACCATATGCCTCCATTCACTCCTATCAAATACGCTCACACATGCTTGCTGGAAATCCAAGCCCTCGCACACAAAACTTCCTTCCCCCTCCCTCCAACCTTTCCTAGGCCGAGCCCCTACCCCGCCTTCCCTCCACTACAGATTTATACACTCTCGAAGTCACTCTGTCTCGTTCCATTCTCTCTACATGTCCAAACCACCTCAACAACCCCTCCTCAGCTCTCTGGACAATCGTTTTGGTAATCCGCACCTCCTCCTAATTTCCAAACTCCGAATTCTCTGCATTATATTCACACCACACATTGACCTCAGACATGACATCTCCACTGCCTCAGCCTTCTCCTCGTTGCAACATTCATCACCCATGCTTCACACCCATATAAGAGCGTTGGTATAACTATACTCTCATACATTCCCCTCTTTACTTCCATGGACAAGGTTCTTTGTCTCCACAGACTCGAAGTGCTCCACTCACCCTTTTCCCCTCATCAATTCTATGATTCACCTCATCCTTCATAGACCCATCCGCCGACATGTCCACTCCCAAATATCTGAATACATTCACCTCCTCCATACTCTCTCCTCCAATCTGATATCAATCTTTCGTCACCTATTCTTTTTGTTATCCTCATCACCTTACTCTTTCCTATATTCACTTTCAATTTTCTTCTTTTACACACCCTACCAAATTCATCCACCAACCTCTGCAGCTTCTCTTCAGAATCTCCCAAAGCACAGTGTCATCAGCAAAAGCAACTGTGACAACTCCCACTTTGTATTTGCTTCTTTATCTTTTAGCCCAACACCTCTTGCCAAGACCCTCGCATTCACTTCTCTTACAACCCCATCTATAAATATATTGAACAACCACGGTGACATCACACATCCTTGTCTAAGGCCCACTTTTACTGGAAATAGTCCCCCTTTCCCTCCTACACACTCTAACCTGAGCCTCACTATCCTCATAAAAACTCTTCACTGCTTTCAGTAACCTTCCTCTATTCCATACACCTGCAACATCTGCCACATTGCCCCCTATCTACCCTATCATACGCCTTTTCCAAATCCATAAATGCCACAAAAACATCTTTACCCTTATCAAATACTGTTCACCTATATGTTTCACTGTAAACACTTGGTCTACACACCCCCTACCTTTCCTAAAGCCCCCTTGTTCATCTGCTATCCTGCTTTCTGTTTTACTCTTAATTCTTTCAATAATAACTCTACCATACACTTTACCAGGTACACTCAACAGACTTATTCCCTATAATTTTGCACTCTCTTTTGTCCCCTTTGCCTTTATACAAAGGAACAATACACGCTCTCTGCCAATCCCTAGGTACCTTACCCTCTTCCATACATTTATTAAATAATAGCACCAACCACTCCAAAATTATATCCCCACCTGCTTTTAACATTTCTATCTTTATCCCATCAATCCCAGCTGCCTTACCCCTTTCATTCTACCCACTGCCTCACGACTTCCCCTACACCCACAACTGGCTCTTCCACACTCCTACAAGATGTTATTCCTCCTTGCCCTACACCGAAATCACAGCTTCCCTGTCTTCATCAACATTTAACAAATCCTCAAAATATTCTCTCCATCTTCCCGATACCTCTAACTCTCCATTTAATAACTCTCCTCTCTATTTTTAACTGTCAAATCCTTTTTGTTCTCTAGGCTTCCTCAACTTATTAATCTCATTCCAAAACTTTTCTTATTTTCAACAAAATTTGCTGATAACATCTCACCCATCTCTCATCTGCTCTCTTTTTACATTGCTTCACCACTCTTTTAACCTCTCTTTTTCTCTCCATATACTCTTCCCTCCTTGCATCACTTCTACTTTGTAAAACCTCTCATATGCTAACTTTTCTCCTTACTACTCTCTTTACATCATCATTCCCAATCGCTCCTCTTCCCTCCCGCACCACTCGCCTGTAACCACAAACTTCTGCTGAACACTCTAACTTACATTTTTAAATCTACCCCATACATTTTCGACCCCATTGCCTACACTCTCACTAGCCCATCTATCCTCCAATAGTTGTTTATATCTTACCTAACTGCCTCCTCTTTTAGTTTATAAACCTTCACCTCTCTTTTACTTACTGATTCTATTTTCCTTGTATCCCATCTACCTTTTACTCCCACTGTAGCTATAACTAAAAAGTGATCTGATATATCTGTAGCCCCTCTATAAACATGTACATCCTGAAGTCTACTCAACAGTCTTTTATCTACCAATACATAGTCCAACAAACTACTGTCATTACGCCCTACATCATATCTTGTATACTTATTTATCCTCTTTTTCTTAAAATATGTATTACCTATAACTAAACCCCTTTCTATACAAAGTTCAATCAAAGGGCTCCCATTATCATTTACACCTGGCACCCCAAACTTACCTACTACACCCTCTCATGTTTCTCCCACTTTAGCATTTAGGTCCCCTACCACAATTACTCTCTCATTTGGTTCAAAAGTTCCTATACATTCACTTAACATCTCCCAAAATCTCTCTCTCTCCTCTACCTCCTCTCTTCTCCAGGTGCATACACGCTTATTATGACCCACTTTTCGCATCCGACCCTTATTTTAATCCATAATCCTTGGTTACACATTTATATTCCCTCTTTTCCTTCCATAACTGATCCTTCAACATTATTGCTACCCCTTCCTTAGCTCTAACTCTCTCAGATACTCCTGACTTAATCCCATTTATTTCTCCCCACTGAAACTCGCCCACCCCTTCAGCTTTGTTTAGCTTAGGGCCAGGACATCAACTTCTTTTCATTCATAACATCGGCAATCATCTCTTTCTTATCATCCGCACTACATCCACGCACATTCAGACAACCCAATTTTATAAAGTTTTCTTCTTCTCGTTTTTAGTAGATTTGTACAGGAGAAGGGGTTACTAGCCCATTGCTCCGGCATCTTAGTCGCCTCATACGACACGCATGGCTTACGGAGGAAGATTCTTTTCCACTTCCCCATGGACAATAGAGAAAATAAAAGGAACAAGAGCTATTAAAAAGAAGAAAAACCTAGATGTGTGTATGTATATATATGCATGTGTATGCCAGTGTAGTGTGACCTAAAGTGTAAGTAGAAGTAGCTAGATATACCTGTTATCCAGCGTGTTTAT
>WNWK01012596.1:0-58902 GCA_009830355.1 Cherax destructor
ATGTATATATATAAATATATATATATATATATATATATATATATATATATATATATATATATATATATATATATATATATATATATATATATATATATATATATGTATGTATATATATGTGTATGTATATATATATAGTGAGGCTCAGGTTAGGTGTGTAGGAGAGAGGGAGATTACTTCCGGTAAAAGTAGGTCTTAGACAGGGTTGTGTAATGTCACCATGGTTGTTTAATATATTTATAGATGGGGTTGTAAAGAAGTAAATGCTAGGGTGTTGGGGAGAGGGGTGGGATTAAATTATGGAGAATTAAATGCAAAATGGGAGTTGACACAGTTACTTTTTGCTGATGATACTGTGCTTATGGGAGATTCTAAAGAAAAGTTGCAAAGGTTAGTGGACGAGTTTGGGAGAGTGTGTAAAGGTAGAAAGTTAAAAGTGAACATAGATAAGAGTAAGGTGATGAGGGTATCAAACGATTTAAATAAAGAAAATTGGATATCACATTGGAGAGAGGGATTATGGAAGAAGTAAATGTTTTCAGATATTTGGGAGTTGATGTGTCAGCAGATGGGTTTATGAAGGATGAGGTTAACCATAGAATTGATGAAGGAAAAAGGTGAGTGGTGCATTGAGGTATCTGTGGAGACAAAAACGTTATCCATGGAGGCAAAGAAGGGAATGTACGAAAGTATAGTGGTACCAACACTCTTATATGGGTGTGAAGCATGGGTTGCAAATGCTGCAGCGAGGAGGAGGCTGGAGGCAGTGGAGATGTCCTGTCTAAGGGCAATGTGTGGTGTAAATATTATGCAGAAAATTCGGAATGTGGAAATTAGGAGAAGGTGTGGAGTTACTAAAAGTATTTGTCAGAGGGCTGAAGAGGGGTTGTTGAGGTGGTTTGGTCATTTAGAGAGAATGGATCAAAGTAGAATGACTTGGAGAGCGTATAAATCTGTAGGGGAAGGAAGGCGGGTAGGGGTCGTCCTAGAAAGGTTGGAGGGAAGGGGTAAAGGAGGTTTTGTGGGCGAGGGCTTGGACTTCCAGCAAGCATGTGTGAGCGTGTTAGATAGGAGTGAATGGAGACGAATGGTTTTGGGACATGACGATCTGTTGGAGTGTGAGCAGGGTAACATTGTGTGAAGGGATTCAGGGAAACCAGTTAATTGATTTAGTTGGACTTGAGTCCTGGAAATGGGAAGTACAATGCCTGCACTTTAAAGGAGGGGTCTGAGATAGTGACAGCTGGGAGGGACTTTTCTCAGCTGTAGTATCTGAGCTCCTCTGCAAAGACAGTGATTATGTATGAGTGTGGTGAAAGTGTTGAATGATGATGAAAGTTTTTTCTTTTGGGGATTTTCTCTTTTGGGTCACCCTGCCTCGGTGGGAGACGGCCGACTTTTTAAAAAAAAAAAAAAAAAATATATATATATGTGTATGTATATATATATATATGTGTGTATGTATATATATATATATATACAGTGGTACCCCGACTTACTATGGTCCCCAAACTCACCCTTTTATGTAAGTTTATTTTTTAAATGCTTTTGTAAGTGTAATTTTGGGGGTCTAAAGGACTAGTTTATTTTACATCATTCCTTATGGGGATAAATTCGTTGGTAATGGCACTTGAACAGCATTCTGGAATGAAAATATCGTAAGTCGGGGTACCACTGTATGTGTATGTATATATATATATATATATATATGTATGTGTATGTATATATATATACATATATATATATGTGTGTATGTATATATATATATGTGTATGTATATATATATATATATATATGTGTGTATGTATATATATATATGTGTATGTATATATATATATATATATATATATATATATATATATATATATATATATATATATATATATATATATATATATATATATATACAGTGGACCCTCGGTTAACGAATACCCGAAATCGTGCAATTATGTAAGTATAATTTTGTAAGTTCTTGTGGAAGTGTATTTTTGGGGGTCTGAAATAGACTAACCTACGTGAAATTTTTCCTTAAGGGAGTAAATTCGCTCTGGTAATGGCACTTGAGCAGACTTCAGGAGTGAAGTTTTACAACTCGGGGTCCACTGTATATATATGTGTGTGTGTATGTATATATATACAGTGGTACTGAGTCACGATATTTTTCGTTCGAGAATGCTTACTCATGCCATTACAACGAATTTATCCCCTTAGGAATAATGTAAAATAGACTAGTCCTTTTACACCCCCAAAAATATACTAAAGCATTTAAAAATAAACTTACATAAAGGGGATTTGGGACCATCGTAACCTCGAGGTACCACTGTAATAGTGGTACCCCGACTTACGATGGTCCCCAAACACACCCTTTTATGTAAGTTTATTTTTAAATGCTTTTGTAAGTGTAATTTTGGGGGTCTAAAAGGACTAGTCTATTTTACAACATTTCTTAAGGAGATAAATTTGTTTGGTAATGGCATTTGAACAGCATTCTGAATGAAAAAATATCATAAGTCGAGGTACCACTGATATATATATATATATATATATATATACACAGTGGTACCTCGAGTTACGATGGTCCCCAAAATCGCCCTTTTATGTAAGTTTATTGTTTTAAATGCTTTTGTAGGTATATTTTGGGGGTGTAAAAGGACTAGTCTATTTTACATTATTCCTTATGGGATATATTCTGTTTGGTAATGGCACTTGAACAGCATTCTCGAACGTAAAAATATCGAACTCGAGGTACCACTGTATATATATATATATATATATATATATATATATATCAGTGGTACCTCGACTTACGATGGTCCCCAAACTCACCCTTGTATGTAAGTTTATTTTTTAAATGCTTTTGTAAGTGTAATTTTGGGGTCTAAAAGGACTAGTCTATTTTACAACATTTCTTAAGGAGATAAATTGTTTGGTAATGACACTTGAACAGCATTCTGAATGAAAAAATATCGTAAGTCGAGGTACCACTGTATATATACAGTGGACCCCGGTATTCGTCCTGCTCAAAACACTCCTTTTTATGTAAGTGTATTTTTTAAATGCTTTTATAAGTGTAGTTTTGGGGGTCTAAAAGGACAAGTCTACTTTACATTATTTCTTAAGGGAATAAATTTGGTTGGTAATGGCACTTGAGCAGCATTCTGTTACAAAAATGGACTAACACTGGGGGTCCACTGTATATATATACAGTGGTACCTCGAGTTACGATGGTCCCAAACCGCCCTTTTATGTAAGTTTATTTATTTAAATGCTTTTGTAAGTACAGTGGTACCTGAGTTACGATATTTTGTCGAGAATCTGTTAGTCATTACCAAACTAATTTATCCCTCATAAGGAATAATAAACTAGACTAGTCCTTTTACACCCCAAAATATACTTACAAAAGCATTTAAAAAATAAACTTACATAAAAGGGCGATTTTGGGACCATCGTAACTCGAGGTACCACTGTATATTTTTAGGGTGTAAAAGGACTAGTCTATTTTACATTATTCCTTATGGGGATAAATTCGTTTGGTAATGGCACTTGAACAGCATTCTCGAATGAAAAATATCGTAACTCGAGGTACCACTGTATATATATACAGTGGTCCTCGGTTTCGTGCATCTCCAAACTCGAACATTTATGTAAGTGTATTTTCGTAAGTGCTGTTGCAAGTGTATTTTTGGGGGTCTGAAATAGACTAACCTACGTGACATTATTTCTTAAGGAAGTAAATTGTTCGGTAATAGCACTTGAGCAGCATTCTGGAACGAATTTTCGCGAAAACCGAGGGACCACTGTATATATATATATATATATATATGTATATATATATATATATATATGTATATATATATATATATATATATATATATATATATATATATATATATATATATATATATATATATATATATATATATATATATATACAGTGGTACCCCGACTTACGATGGTCCCCAAACACACCCTTTTATGTAAGTTGATTTTTTAAATGCTTTTGTAAGTGTAATTTTGGGGGTCTAAAAGGACTAGTCTATTTTACATCATTTCTTATGGAAATAAATTCGTTTGGTAATGGCACTTGAACAGCATTCTGGAATGAAAAATATCGTAAGTCGGGTACCACTGTATATATATATATATATATATATATATATATATATATATATATATATATATATATATATATATATATATATATATATATATATATATATTGTGGTACCTCTACTTACTAGCAGCTCCCAACTCGAACAATTATGTAAGTGTATTTTTGGGGGTCTGAAATGGAATAATCTAATTTTCATTATTTCTTATGGGAAAAAATTCCTTCGGTATCGGCACTTGAATAGCCGTCTGGAACAAATTAAGCTCGTAACTCGAGGTACCACTGGACAGTGGACCCCCAGTGTTCGTGATGCTCCAAACTCGAACAATTATGTGTATTTTTGTAAGTGTATTTTTGGGGGTCAAAAAGGACTAGTCTAATTTACATTATTCCATATGGGAATAAATTTGTTTGGTAATGGCACTTGAACAGCATTCTGGAACGAAAAAATCACGAAAACCGGGGGGTCCACTGTGAGTAACATAAAAACTTCATTCCAGAAGCCTGCTCAAGTGCCATTACCGAACGAATTTACACCCTTAAGGAATAATGTCACGTAGGTTAGTCTATTTCAGACCCCCAAAAATACACTTCCACAAGCACTTACAATATTATACTTACATAATTGTACGATTTTCGGGGTGTTCGTTACTCGGGGGTCCACTGTATACAGTGGTCCCTCGGTTTTCGCCAAAAATTCGTTCCAAAATGCTGTTCAAGTGCCATTACCGAACGAATTTACTTCCTTAAGAAATAATGTCACGTAGGTTAGTCTATTTCAGACCCCAAAAATACACTTGCAACAGCACTTACGAAAATACACTTACATAAATGTTCGAGTTTGGAGATGCACGAAAACCGAGGGACCACTGTATATAGTGGTAATGGCACTTGAGTAGGCTTCTGGGATGAAGTTTTTTCGTTAACTGAGGGTCCACTGTATATATATATATATATATATATATATATATACCACACACAGTGGTACCCCGAGTTTCGTACAGCTCCCAACTCGAACAATTATGTAAGTGTATTTTTGATGATCTGAAACGGACTAATCTAATTTACATTATTCCTCATGGGAACAAATTTGTTCGGTAACGGCAATCGAACAGCCTTCTGGAACTAATTATGGCCGAAACTCGGGATACCACTGTATATATATAATTACTGTGCACAATGAACTGATGAAGAAAATTTATTGATGTGAAGTAAATAAACAATTACATTTCCTGAATTGCCTATAATTTTGAAACTATTTAACATATTGTTCAGTATAATACTTCTGTGTACTGCATAATTTAGAACTGAAATTTTAACATTTGTTTTGCTCCAAAAAGTGATAATTATTATAGTGTAACAGAAGAGTGAGAGTGAGAAAGAGAGGGAAGGAAGGAGGGTACCATGAGGCCTGTAACAGTTAACAAGTGTTACGTACATTCATCAACTTAGTTGCTATATTGTCCTGTTCATTTAAATTAAAAAAATTATTAATGTTAATTTTAGAAACTTATAATTATAAAGGTAATTAGTAAAAAATATTCTTACAGTACTGTATATTATTTCATATACTATCATACAAGCAAACTGTGTAATGTAAAGGTAGGTATTTGTAGAGAGTTCAGAAGGAATAACAACATTTCTTTCTGGTTATAGTCATGGTTACATAAGAATTTTTTACATTATCTTTTAATCAAAATATTGCTGTAAATCAACATCATATTTGCAGTACAATTTCTGTGCTTCTAAACAATAACTTAGCCTGTGTAGTGAGTTTAGCCTTTGCCACTGCACATGTTGCCTTGGCATACAAGCTGGATGCTATGTTTGTTTCTTCATGCTGGCAGAAGCACTAACTCCCTTCTCTCTTGGTGTGAGCTTCTGAGCAAGGTACAGTGGAACCTCGGTCCTCGAACTTAATTCGTTCCAGAAAGCTGTTCGATTGCCGATCTGTTTGAGTAACGAACTAGTTTTTCCCAACCAATTTTCTTTTTAGTTGGGTGTTATCACTAATCTCCGTAGACAACATGGTAACTTATTTACACAAATAATATAAAAAGCACCAAAAAATGCGAAGAAACACAAAATGGTTTACAGCGAAGTTCTGGCTGGTCGTGTTTGTTTGGTCAAGTGCCAAGCAAATGGTCGACTACCGAGTGATATTTTTACCAAAGTGTTCGAATACCGAATTGTTCGAGTAGGGAGCTGTTCAAGTACTGAGGTTCCACTGTATATACAAGCCCATGCATATACAAAAACAAGTGAGATTGTTCCCAAGTTATCCTTAGGTGACAATCAGTCTGAGCATGACTTTTAATTGACAGTAAACAATACTAACTACAATATATGTCAGCTCTTGTAGATTTCATATAGTTTTGGATGAAACATTTGAAGTTTATATTAGCATACTATAGTGCATTCACCCTTCATTGGAGGGAGGCAGCTGAACCTAGATTGGGTAGGAGTAAAATATACTGTATTATAGTACCATATATTAATTTTATATAGGTTATATTAGATTACTTAGTTTTGGTGCAACAATTTAAATTTGTCTTCCATTTTATTTCAAGTATAAGTTTTATTATACTTAATATGAAATTTAAAAATATGCATTTTTTAAGCTAATTTTTCATTTTGACCAACCTGGCATATTTGGCCAAACATACATATACATACACACATATACTAAAGCTTGAAATTCAATTTGAATTTGCTGAAAGTTTAAGGAAGTCGGGCATTTCCTACAGGTGGGGCTGGACAGAGCTGATCACAGGACCAAAGGAGGAAGAAGTTATGGAGGTCGACTGGATCACCTCACCACCAAGTCTCATCAGTGTCCCTACTGTCCGTACACTTCCTACATTACTACCAACTTAAAGAATCATTTGCGCACTCATACTGGGGAGAAACCTTTCTGTTGTCCCTATTGTTTGTTTTGTTCGGCAACTAAAGAGAACCTAAAAGCACATATTCGTACTCACACAGGAGAGAAACCATTTTCCTGCTCGTACTGTTCTTATTGTTCTGCCTCAAAAGAATATTTAAAAACACACATTCGTACTCATACAGGAGAGAAACCATTTTCATGTCCATTTTGCCCTTATCGTTCTGCAAGGAAGGACACTTTAAAAACTCACACTCTAACACACCAATCTTAAATTTTTTTATTTAATGTGTATAATGTAAGCTGCATTTTTATTTACACATTACAAGTGAAATTTATCTATATTGAATAAATTGCTTATTATTAATATTTATGAAAAATCATACATTTATTCTAAATGAAAATATTTTTTTTACTCCAGATGGAAAAGAATTTAACATGAAAACTGATAAAATTAGTAATTATTAGAGGCATGGAGTACCTTGATGGAGACACAGAGTACCTTGATGGAAGGTAATCAGTTTTTATTTAAGGAAGGAGAGGGTAGCTCTAATACACTTGATCATTAGTATCAAGAAACTTCCCTTTGAAGGGTATAAAATTTGTAATATAATTAAATGGTTGTGAGTTTTATAGAAATAATGCAAAAAACAAGAATAGTATTAAAATTGCTAATTATCTCAGATTCCCTAATCTTTCTCTGCTGTATATCATGGAGCTTGCTAGTATTTTAGAATCATTGAAATTAAACATATGATTCTCTGTATTTATGCACCAAACTATTATCCTCAGTGCATATAGAGTAAGTATATTTATATAGTTGATGTTGAAAATCACTTGGAATCTTGTAAATGTCAGCAGCATTCAACTGTCTTCCAAAAACCATTATACAAATAACTTTATTCGTAGACACTGTGTGAGGGTGTTAGTGTGTATGTATTAACCTATGTGTGGTTGCAGGGGTTGAGGTTCAACTCCCAACCCTGCCTCTTTACTGGTTGCAAAGAGGCAGGGTCGTGTGTGAGTGTGAGCGTACTCACCTATATGTGGTTGCAAGGGTTGAGTCACAGCTTTTGGCCCTGTCTGTGAATGTGTGCACGCATGTATGTGTGCATGCACTTGTATAAGCATGCATGAGTGTGTGCATGCACACACACATGAGCATGCATTTAAAATAAAAACTTCAACTCAATTTACTAAGTTTTTTGGGGGGAGAGATCATGTCCAGCACAAAGTTTGAATACATTTGGTTAAACACTAACCAAGAAAAATATGTTCTTGCATTAAAATTTGATTTGTGTTACTATAGAGTAAAAATTCAGTTTAATAGTTTTTGGATTTAAAAGAGAAAATATGTGGCTGAACAACATACAGAAACAATGAACATAACCAGTTAAATAATTTTTTTCCCATTATTGTTAGAGTTGACTGGATAAATTGATTTTGGATTTATGCTACAAAGTCTATTTAATCCAAAAATGTCAGTTACTGACATTATCATTAAAAACAATCTCACCATTCAGATTTAACAAACAACTGGCTTCAATGGACATCCCCTATTAGTCTGTCAAATTGAGGTTCACTGTATTTGTAGGTCTTGATATGTGTAGAAAGCAAAGGTGTGGTCGTACTGGGCTGGGGTGGTGGCTGTGGCTCTTCTTACAGAGTAAGGCATCATTTATACAATTCATTCACTAAGATAATGCATATTAAAATTAACACCTTAAATACTATTAGATATTTATACTTGACACCTCCAGTATCACTAGTATTTCTCCTGCATGCCATGGTTCATATCCAGAGATAAGATGAAGTGCCAAAAATGTCCACAATCATTTGACAAACACAATAATGTCATGTATGCATAGTCATACACCACCACAAAGAATAGTAAAATTAACATTGTCTTCAATATCACTAGTACTCCTCAAAAATGCCAAGGTTGACATCAAGAGATGAGACGGGGTGATGAAAAGATAAAAAATTGATTTAATAATACGTGGCTGAGGATGGTATTGGATGTGTTCACATGGTTACTGGCTGCATGTGAACACATCCAATACCATCCTCAGCCACGTATTATTAAATTATTTTTTTATCTTTTCATCACCCCGTCTCATCTTTGATGTCAACTTGGCATTCTTGAGTACTAGTGATATTGAGACAATGTTAATTTTACTATGCTTGTGGTGGTGTATGACTATGCATACATGACTTTGTGTTTGTCAAATGATTGTGACATTTTGGCACTTCATCTTATCTCTGGATATGAACCATGGCATGCAGAAATACTAGTGATACTGGAGGTGTCAAGTATAAATATCTAATAGTATTTAAGGTGTTAATTTTAATATGCATTATCTTAGTGAATGAATTGTGTGTTTGTGGCCCCCTAAAAACAATTGCCTTGCTAGGAGGCTATCTGGGGTGTGGAAGGGAAATATTGTATCTCATGGCATACTCTAATAGGATCTGATGTGCAGCGTAGACTGACGCTTATTTTTCTCCAACTTTATGGCATGTTATGCAAGTTTTTCCATGCAACATGGGAATGGAAAACAAAATTTCATTAGTGGTTTGGTGATAAAGTGCTGCCTGAATGAGTGCTACATGACGGACTATTGTATGTGGATGTACAGTATGTGTATGTGTAGGAACACATATATAGGTATGTATAGGGATGTGTGTGTATGCACGTGTACATTTTTTTACCTCAAAGGTTGTCTCACACCAAGACAGGGTGACGCAAAGAAGAAAACACATTCATCATCTTTCATTCAGTCGCTGACTTGCCAAAGTGTGCTGATATCACAGTTCAAATTACTATCCCAACCCCTCTTTCAGGATGCAAGTACAGGTCGGCCATCACTAATCCGGCATCACTGGGACCTGTAGTGCACCGGATTAGTGAGTTTGCCAGATTACAGAGTGGTTTGGTTAGAATACACTTAATTAATCTATCAATAGAGACTCTGCTACATCTTCCTCATTTTCATCACTGCTTTCTCCTCCACTGGCTTGCTGCTGTGGATATACAACCATCTGCACAATTTCTGAGTCAGAATAATGGTGAAATTTGAGTCAGTATAATGATCTGAGTCACTATAATAATGAAATTTGAAATTATGCTAGCCAAAATTAGTGCCAGATTACTGATGGAACCAGATAATTGATTGCCAGATTAGTGATGGCCGACCTGTACTGCTTTTCTCACTTACAGCACACACATTTGCCTACTAGTTTCTCTGAATTGCTTCATAAAAGTTACCTTGTTCACACTCCAAGAGTTTTTGGAAGAGTGTGGCAAGTCAAACCATGAAGCAGAAGCTCTACCACTGTACTGTATGACGACGATGCCTAATATTGAGATTATTCGACATGTCAAGTACTGTTAACTTTGGAATGTTAATATAGCTAATATAGCTACCCCACAAACAGTGATGGAGTATAAGTTGTGTTTCCCTTTTGTCAATCAATTTGAAATACAGTGGTACCTCGGATTACGAGCTTAATTCGTTCCAGAAGGCTGTTCTAGTGCCGATACTGAACAAATTTGTTCCCATAAGGAATAATGTAAATTTGATTAATCCGTTTCAGACCCCCAAAATTACACTTACAAAAGCATTTACAAAAATACACTTACATAATTGTTCGAGTTGGGAGCTGTTCATATGCCGAGGTACCACTGTAATTGTAATAAACAGTTAACCCTTTCCACAAATTTTTCGGAAAAAAATAAATTATTTTTTCTTATGAAATGATAGGGAATTTTTTCCAATCATAACGCCACCAAAAATATGAAATTTGATCGAAAACTAACAGAATTATGCTTTCGCGAAGTTAGCGGTATCGATGACATTTACGCATAGGCAATTTCGCCCAATTTGAGCCCTATTTTCGGCAAATTCCAATGTTTCAGTCTACTAAAATTATAGCTATTTCGCTAGAACTCCATTTCTTCTATCGATTGAGTACAAGAAACCGCCTATTTACCAATTTCAACTACCCAAAATAGTGGTCAGAAAATGGCAATTTGGCCAATTTCACACAAATTTCAAGCAATGCCAATTTCATAATAGGGTCCAGAATAAACAAGGCAGACATTCTTGGCACTAAAATAACATCTTCTCTGTTCATTAGTCACGTCTCCAGGCCCCTCTTACATTACTTTTGCTTTCCATTTTGAATTTTTATTCTCACATAAAATATAAGATTTACTGTTATGTATACAACTGCATCATTGTAAAAATGGTATAAATAATATCAGCGCACTTGTGCAAGAATATTAGACTCGCCAGTTGATGTGTATTGGACGCATGGTGTGATTTGTTTTCTCTTGAACATCAGCCAAAATCAACATTTTCGCTACTTTGCGCTCAGTTTCAAGGTACTTGTCATCGTGAAACTAGTCAAAATTATCTCTATTTCTGTAATATATCATCCATTCTATCAAATGAGACCAGGAAAACGAGAATACAAGCATAAATACCATACGAAAATAGACTGCAAAGTCGCTGTTTTAAACCAAAAACACGGTCAGAGTTTTTTTTCCTCATTATGCAGTGTGGTGCAGGATTTTTTTTTATACTGCGCACACTGACTGCACAGACCCATTCTCTCACATCTAGGCCTAACAGCCTGTTTCTGCTTGATTTGAGGGCGCTAGAATTTAGGCGTACTAGTACGATGAAAACCCTGGCGCATAAGCCATACTAGTACGGCCAAAACCCTGAAAGGGTTAATAGTTGTCGGGAAACTCAAACACAGCAGGTCAGAACATAAACGATATATATTTTTTTTTTTTTTTTTTTTACAAATTATATGATAAAGAAAATAGTTGTTATTTGAATCTTTCATCTTTAAGTGACCAACTTTTCTGATTATCTATAGGCTACAATTTTCATGTAGTTATAATACTAATACAGTGGTACTGATTCATATTTCTTTCAGAATGCTTTCATGCCATTAAACATTTATCCCCATAGAAATTATGAAAATAGACTAGTCCTTTTAGACCCCAAATTACTTACAAAGCATTTAAATAACTTACATAAAAGGGTGAGTTTGGGGACCATCGTAAGTCGAGGTACCACTGTATCTGTTTTCTATGTACTATGCAGTATTACTAATTTTCTTGAAGTAATAACTTGTGTCATGTTCACAGCTGCAAATTTGTTCTAGTGAATAAGCTGAGTGTATAACCTTTAATTTTTGAAACTTGATATTAATT
The DNA here is from genome assembly GCA_009830355.1 of Cherax destructor. Lineage (NCBI taxonomy): Eukaryota > Metazoa > Arthropoda > Malacostraca > Decapoda > Parastacidae > Cherax > Cherax destructor. The sequence goes on from WNWK01012596.1 coordinate 12,226, forward strand.
ATAGGCAAAACCAAATTGGCTTGAAATCATGAGAATATATTTCAATATTTAGATACCAGTTTATTTTTAAGGAAGTAGTTAAATTGTAATAATTGAAGATAAGAGTAATTAAATAATATTGGTAAGTTAGAATATAAAACTTTCTTGAGTAACTGTAAATAGTTTTTAATATTCATCATAAAAGTTTTAAGCATGGTATTCTAAACTTTTAATATCCTTCATAAATATCTTGCTTTCTCTTACCTCTCAGAGTCATAGAGTGTATAGGCAATCAGGTTTGATCCAAGGAAGGAGAGGATAGCTATAATTTCTTTGATTAAGAGCCCTTCTCTAGCAAGGCACTCCCCCCCCCCTCCATAAAAGATATTTCTCAGGGATAGTACTACAAGTTATCCTGCTTAGTAATATACAGTGGTACCCCGACTTACGATGGTCCCCAAACACACCCTTTTATGTAAGTTTATTTTTTTAAATGCTTTTGTAAGTGTAATTTTGGGGGTCTAAAAGGACTAGTCTATTTTACATCATTTCTTATGGAGATAAATTCGTTTGGTAATGGCACTTGAACAGCATTCTGGAATGAAAAAATATCGTAAGTCGGGGTACCACTGTACTAGGAAAAAAGCAAACTGCATAAATTAATTGATTTCTTGGCATCATAATTATTAACCTTGTTTACAAATGTTTCCACTTTTTTAAACGCATGTCTGCTCACACTATCAGTTGTACATAAATACACATTTTTTTTATTTGTAATTCAGGAAAATATTACAGGAATATCATATCCAATTACAAAAAAATAAACACTATACGTAAATAATAGAGAATGAGTTGGTGATATTAATAAAAAAACACATTGAACGATAAGTAAGATGGACATCCTCTACAGGTGGGGCTGGACAGTAGCAGGGAGTGGACTGTTAGAAGAGAAGCCGGAGTTAGGAAGACAACAAATGCTACCAGTAAGATGCATCAGTGCCCCTTTTGCCAATATTCTACAGCTGTTATAACTAATCTAACGAGACATGTGCGTATACACACCGGAGAGAAACCATTTGCCTGTCCACATTGTGCATACAGATGTACAACAAAAGAAAATCTTAAGACGCACATTCGTACCCACACTGGAGAGAAGCCATACGAGTGCCCCTACTGCCCTTATCGTTCATCTAGGGCAGATTCGTTGAAAAATCACATGTTTATTCACCAGTCTCTGAAGATTTAATGTGTGAGTAGCTGTTGTTTTACACAGCTTATGTTTTGAGAATAAGAATTGAATCATTTGAAAATTCAAGTTTCACTTGCCTGGTACTGTACATGGATTATTTTTTTAAGATTTACATATTAATTTCTTCAGCACTAACAATTTCAACATTTTGAAAGAATAGAATTTGTGTAATAAATTCATATGTTAAATTTAAACCTTTTAAAATTTACCTCATTTATGTAGTGAAGTCATAGAAATTTACTCTCTTTAATTCCTTATTTAATTGTTATTGATTTAAAAAAAAATGTGAATTCCCCCCAAAATTATAAAAAAAATAGTTTAGGTAATACAGTGGACCCCCGGTGTTCGTCCTGCTTGAAACTCGCCCTTTTATGTACAGTGGACCCCCGCTATTCGAATTTAATCCATTCCAGGAGCTAGTTCTCAACGCGAAATGTTCGAGTGGCGATTTAATTTTTCCCATAAGAAATAATGGAAATACACAATTAATCCGTTCCTGCTGTCAGGAGGCATGACAAAATAGTACTTCACTGTGAAGCTATTATCAACTCGACAGCTTATTTATCTATCACAATTCATCTAATATGACATAATAAACAATATAAATAACATAAAAACCTGATATACACTCTAGAATGAATAAAATATGTATATGTCATTACGAATGTGGTGGCTGGGAAGGATGGTGGTGGCAAGCATTCTCGCTACAGCTGTGAAAACATCTTCCCATTTTTTCCTCCTTCAGACGTGTTAGTATAAGAGAAAACGGAGTTTGTAATGCTAAGTGCATTATTGTCAACTTCACGGATTGAACAGAATTCGTACGTGTCAGGCTGGTAACAACAACAACTGGTTTGTTTACAAAACTCCCTCCCGAACCTTCATTTAATCTTGTTTACTCACCACTGCCTCTACTACCACTGCCTCTCACCACTGCCTCTACCACCACTGCCTAAACCACCACTGCCTCTCACCACTGCCTACCACTGCCTCACCACCACTGCCTCTACCCCACTGCCTCTACCACCACTGCCTCTCACCACCACTGCCTCTCACCACTGCCTCTCACCACCACTGCCTCTCACCACCACTGCCTCTCACCACCACTGCCTCTCACCACTGCCTCCACCTCCACTGCCTCTCACCACCACTGCCTCCACCTCCACTGCCTCTCACCACCACTGCCTCTCACCACTGCCTCCACCTCCACTGCCTCTCACCACTGCCTCTCACCACTGCCTCTACCACCACTGCCTCTCACCACTGCCTCTACCACCACTGCCTCTACCTCCACTGCCTCTCACCACTGCCTCTCACCACTACCTCTCACCACTGCCTCCACCTCCACTGCCTCTCACCACTGCCTCTACCACCACTGCCTCTACCACCACTGTCTCTACCACTACTGCCTTTCACCACTGCCTCACACTTAATGTACAAACTCGAAACAATTATAATTAAGTGTGAAATGTCTGGATGAGCGTGCAGGGTATTGTTCTCTCGAGTGTAAACAAGGAGGGACTGGCTCTCCAAGCGCCTGGGCGGACAGGTGATGGACACACTTGTTCGAATCATGATATTTTGTTCGCATGACGATATCGATTTTCTTGTTCTAATGACGATTTGTTCGACTGCCGAGCCGTTCGAATAGCGGGGGTCCACTGTAAGTGTATTTTTTTAAATGCTTTTATAAGTGTATTTTTGGGGTCTAAAAGGACTAGTCTACTTTATATTATCCCTTATGGGAATAAATTTGTTTGGTAATGGCACTTGAACAGCATTCTGGAACGAAAAAATCACTGAAAACCGGGGGTCCACTGTATACTGATCTTTGATTTATTGCATTTTAAGTAGAAAAGAACTATTCAGCATTTAAGTTTCATTAACAAATTAAGAACAATTCAAGTAGTATTTATAAAAGAATAATTAAAGTGTATTTATAACATCTATGGTGACTATCTGAAGAGCAAGTTATGAAGAGTTAATTACTGGGAAATGTGGATTTAAAAAATTACCTCAGTACATTTATAATCCAGAACTCTAGGGGCAAAACTTTTGTTTATTTTTTATTTAGCAAATATTAAACCCACAAGAGTTATACAGCATCTTTAGAATGGGAGATCATTAAAGACGATCCAAGGAAGGGGAGAGCAGAGCATGTGCCTTGGATCAAGAACACTTTGTCAGCACCAAGACTCTGTACCCCCTCTGAAGAGCCAAACTGTCTGTAGATTGTGAAAGTTTAATTATAATAAAAAACAAAGATAATAACAGAAATGGTAGAGAAGTGGCAGAAAGTTAGCACTGGCTACAACAGCTGTAATACAGTGGACCCCCGGATTTAGTCAATAATTATTTCCATAAGGCTGTTCGAGTGCCTTTACCGAACGAATTTGTTCCCATAAGGACGAATGTAAATTAGATTAGTCCATTTCAGACCCCCAAAAATACACTTACAAAAGCACTAACAAAAATACACTTACATAATTGTTCAAGTTGGGAGCAGTACAAAATTCAGGGGTCCACTATATTGTAATTAAAATAAATAAATTGCTTTGAAATTTAGCATTTTTATAATAGTATTTCTGGAGTGAGAGTTTCCAGAATATAAAGACGTCCAGACTACAGAGATTATATAGTACAGTGGACCCCCGGCTAACGAACACCCCGGAAATCGTACAATTATGTAAGTATAATATTGTAAGTGCTTGTGGAAGTGTATTTTTGGGGGTCTGAAATAGACTAACCTACATGACATTATTTCTTAAGGAAGTAAATTCGTTCGGTAATGGCACTTGAGCAGGCTTCTGGGATGAAGTTTTTTCGTTAGCCGGGGGTCCACTGTATTGTACATGAATATATAAGGTACATGATATTGCTAATTATATATTGAGTATGTCTTAGTCTTGTAGTATTTTAAAGGATGTGAATTGGTTGTCAGTCATCAACCAACTGCTCGGAGATTTTAGTGGCATTAGATGTAAGCAAATTCTGTACATCAGTGACAATTTCAAAGATATTTTGTGATAAAAGAATAATAAAACATCCTCCACCACAGAACCAAAAGATTAAATATTGTAACTCATATGACCTGGCCACCAGGTAGCCAGCATCCCCATGTCAGACAGCCATCTACTTTATATGTTGCATTCATGTTCCAAATTCAATCTATTTTTTTTATGTTTTTGATGTATAAAATATTTATTATATCTGGAAACACAAATAAAGCCTTGATGATCATTGTCTTCTAATTCAGATTTTTTGCTTCCTAGATACTCATTGTTGCATTATTTTGTCTAGTGGTGATTTACTCAATTTTGCAAGTAAAATTCTGTAAAAGTTTGTATGCAAAAGGTTACATCATTACATTAGTCCTGAATTGCAAATGGATCACTTAGGAACCAGTTACATTTTAATAGCTGCTAATGGACAGTTACGAACATGTGTCAAACATAACCATTATTTATACAGCAGGTCATCATCATTGTTTTTTGTGGCCACAGACATAAGGTTGCACAGTGCACCTTAAACACTCATTGCAACAGGGTTAAATCAAGGAATAAATGTTTGCAAAGCGAAAATTGTAAGGAGCACCTCATACCACCACGCAGTTCAAAAACAAATAGTAACAAATATGGCTGACTCGGTGAACGTTTTTGTACCACAGCTTTTATTGTCATGCATTTGTATGATTATCATATACTTTACAAATTTTTATTTTACAATAATTTGTATTCATTGTATTCGTTTGATTTTTTTCTCAACAACATTACAATAAAAAACGTTATTCGAGGACCTGCTGTACTATTGTTTTCTCTAGGAAAACATGTCCTCTGTTACAAACATCTCCAAAAACATTTCACCCAATTCAAGTGTAAACATTTTTTATGTAGCCACTGCAGTACTACATGACTTATATGGATTTAATGTTTAAAATAAATTGGGACTCGAAAAAAAGTTCATTAAGCAAGTTTCTCATTTTCGCATACAAACCTGTTATAACTTGAGATGCAGATCAGGATGACAATGCGGGGGTCCACTGCATTTAGACAGGCCTCTCATAACACATGTTTACGTAGCACATTTTCATTAGAATGCTATTCATATTTGCATCACAAAATTATTAGTACAGTACATGGCTTCAACCTGTGCTTGACGCAGCTATAGATTTTTTTTTAATTTGCATTGGTCCCCAATCGGAAAATCCCCCTCCATGCCCTGGTAGAGCCAGAGGAAAGAACAGGAAATTTAAGGTATAAAATACCTTCTTGTCTTTATTATAAATGAGAAAATTGCATAGAGAAATGCTTTTCTATCAAGGAATTTAAGGTATGATAAAATACTTCCTTGTCTCTATTATAAACAAGAAAATTGTGTGGTGGGTCAGTTTATCAAATGCATGCATAGCTTCAGATGATAAACAAAATCACACCTGTCTACTGCTCACTTGTTATATAATCTCTTTGAGACCTGGTCGTGGACTGGGTCGTGGGGGTGTTGACCTCCTGAAACACTCTCCAGGTATCAGGAAGCAATAACACAAGGAATTTAAGATATGATAAAATACTCCTTGTTATTTTTATGATAAAATTTTAGTGAACATGTGTCAGTGTCAGCTGACCAGACGACCCATACCAGTCACTGACCTACATAAACATATCTTTAGCACTTCTTCATCAACATTGCAAGAGAAAAGGGAATTAAAGGCTTGATAAAATTCTTCTTTATCATTATTATAAACAAGAATATTGTATAGAGAACGGTGTGGTTGCATCATCTGATGAAATGTTTGAAAGGCATCACTATGATAAAATGTGACATGCTATGCTGGGACATCTGTTGTTCAGTACTTAAACCTTTTGTTGTCTCATCTGTAATCTATGTTATTGATGCCAGGGCTACTTGTCTAGATCTACTTTTTGAGCTCAGCTCCCTCAGATGAGCTGTGAGCCTAGACATGAGAGAATGGGTCTGAATGGCGAGTGTGCACAATATAAAAAAAAGATCCTGCCCCTCGCAGTGCATGATGGGAAAAGCTAAACTTAGACCTTGTGTTTGGTTTAAAATAGCAACATTGAGTTGTTTTCTAGGATGGTTTTTTATATTTTTATTGGCTGTTTCTTGCTATCATTTGATAGAATGGAAGACATTCTACTGAAATATAGATGATTGTGGTTAGTTTCAAAACTAGAAGTAGCTTGAAATTTGGCTCAAATTAGCAGAAATATTTGATTTTTGCTGATTTTCCTGAGGACTGGTAAGGCCCTCCTTCACCCCCCTCCCCCCAGTTTGCTTTGTCGATTTTTAGCAGATATGATTCAATTATTGGGACACTGTAAACCATGACCAATCATTCCTGGTTACACTATATTTAATTATGTATTTGGAAAATAGAGTAAATCCTCTATTTTTGTGTTTATGAATTCAAAATGTAAGGTAAGTATAATATCAGAGAGGCCCGGGGACATGATTAATGAACAAAGGAAATATCGTTTTAGTGCCAGGAATGTCTATAATTTTTATTGTGAACTCAATTTTTAAATTGGTATTTTTTTAGTTTTGTGAAAAATTGGCCAAATTTCCAACTTACTGGGTAGTTGTAATGGTTTAATGGATAGTTTCATGTGACCATTTGATAGAATGGAAGGCTTACTAGGAAATTGCCAAATTGCTAAGAATTGGGTCCAATGAAGCAATTTTTTTAAAATAGAACTCAAATCCGGCAAAAATCGCCAATGCGTATTTTGTGCCCAGACTGATGACTCTGCACCTGCATAATTCCATAAGATTTCCATAAAATTTCATACTTATGGTGTCATTATCTTCAAAAAAAGATTTTCTACCATTTCAAAAGACTTTTTTTTTTTTTTTTTTAAGAAGTGGACATGGAGCAATAGTAATTTTAGGGGTCTGGACAGTGAAAGGGTTTATTACACCATCTTTTGTGTTACCAAGTTATCAAGTCCCCTAAAGTGCACAGTACACAGGCTGTGATGTAATACCCTGTCAGTCCTCTGTCTAGAGCTCTTCACACCGGCCAGAGCTCTTCCCGAGTTCTCTCTCTCTTAGCTCTTTCCTCAGGCTTATATGGTCCTCCATGCCAGACCCCCTTAACTTCAAGGTTCAGGGTCCCCCCTCCTTGGGGGACACATCCACACAAAAGAGTCAACCACTCCTTAGTTTCGCTAATGTTCTCTTTCTCGAACAATAAGACCTGAGAAGCCAGGTGTTCTCTCTTGGAATTGCCAGGGTGTGGCAGATTACCAATGAGTGCATTGGTGCATGAGTATGGTATTCCACAATCAGCCATCTCTATTGTTATCAAGCAAAAAGACAAAAGATATTAAAGTAGCTGATGAATCTAAGCGCATGAGAAATTCAGTTAATAATAATAATATCTTTATTTACTACAAGTACATGTACAAGGTATACAGGCCTAGCTGACATTAATGACATACTACTACATAGAAAGCCCCTTGTTATGCAGAGCATTTTGGGCAAATTAGGTCCTTATCCCAGGATGCGACCCACACCAGTCGACTAACTCCTAGGTACCCATTTTACTGATGGGTGAACATAGACAACCAGTGTAAAGAAACACGCCCAATCTTTCTACCCATGCTGGGAATCGAACGCAGACCCTCGCTGCGTGAAGCGAGAGCTTTAGCGATCAGGCCACAGGGCAATCAATCAATTTATTCCCACAGATACAATATTTGTATAAAGTTGGATGACATTACATCTCTCACATGGAAATTCCCTTAGTTATGTAGAGCATTTCAGGCACAGAGATGGAAAGACTTTTGTTATTGTGGATAAGAGAGCAGCAGATGAAGGGAGATACAGTACCTGCAGTTATATCTGTGAGTATGCAAGTCCAAGGTATAGTTAATGTTGCACTTCCGTGGTCTTGGAATGGATTACCCTAAAACCATGTATTTTGGGGTATGAGTTACAATAGTTTTGAGGTATGACACATCTTCTGAAATGGATTAATATCATAATTCAAGGGACTACTCTATAAACTCAAGTCATAATGAATGGTTGTCAATGAAAAATAGAAGAATGAATGGGAACTCAAACTGTGGTCCTGGCATGTAGCAGAGCCAGTGCTTCGTAACTCAGAGGTACAACATTGGCCCTGCTACATGTTACAACTACAGTTCAAGTTCCCGTCTGTTCTTCTGTTTATTCATGATAATATATCTCCATTAACAGAACTGCTGTATGGGTGTAAAGCTTGGGTTTTGAATGTTGCAGTGAGGCGGAGGCTTGAGGTAGTAGAGATGTGTTTGAGGGCAATGTGTGGTGTGAATATTATGCAGAGAATTTGTAGTTTGGAAATTAGAAGGAGGTGCGGAATTACCAAGTGGTTTTTATGATTTGACATGCTGCTGGAGTTTGAGCAAGGTAATTTTATGAAGGGATTCAGGGAAACCGGTTAGCTGGATTTGAGTCATGGAGGTGGAAAATACAGTGCTTGCACTGTAGGGGGTGTTGGTGTTTGGAGGGTCATCTGAAGTGTGATGTCAGCAACCTTCTGGCATGGCAGTGACTGAAAAAAGTGATAGTGAAAGTGTTTTCCTCTTTGTCAGGTCACCCTATCTCAGTGGGAGATGACCAGAGTGTTTAAAAAACTTTAGTGAAGAAGTACTGTAATTTACTTATACATTATATTACGCATTTAAAAAGTACAGTAAACCTTAGATTTAAAGGACCTCAGAAATACAGGATAAAATCCGCTGAGTCAATGTTGGGAACAGAACTGTCCAGTATTGTTACAATTACAGTAAAATAATTTGTTTTCTGTCCACCACAATCATCATTACCAAGCACTTGCTCCCCCCTAGTAGTCCATTAATTCAAGGGTTTACTGTGGCATAATTTAAGAACACATTCACTAGTGCTTACATTCTCCTGCCAAGATATCAGGAAATATTTAGTTAATAAATTAAATCAACTTCTATTTCTTGACCAGTAGCCATTAATATTTCTACATACTTTCAGAATTCATTTATGTAAAGAAAAATATTCCACCACCAGTATTTTTAACTTTTGTTGTGTATGCAAATATGGTATGATACTGTTTTCACTGTTCATTTATAAAAAAAATTATAGCTTGGCTTTAAGTAAGATAGGCATATTCAACAGGTGGGGCTGGACAGTGGCGGACAGTGGACTAGTGAGAAGGGAGTCAGAGGAGACAACGTGAAGTCACCCAATACTGCTATCAAACTGCATCAGTGTCTCTACTGCCAATACTCAACTGCAGTTTTAACTCATATGAAGAGACATGTGCGCACTCACACTGGAGAGAAGCCATTTTCTTGTTCATATTGTTCATATAGTTGCACTACAAAAGAAAATTTGAAAAAACATATTCGTACTCACACTGGAGAAAAACCTTACCTTTGCCCTTACTGTCCATACCGGTCTTCACGGACAGATTCCTTAAAATCTCACTTATTCCTTCATCAGTAATAATGCCAGTGTAAATATCTCTGATTTGTGTACAGTATACTAATGTAATTTTAACATTCTAACTGATGCTTTTTCACCAATTACATTTATTCATACATGCCATTAGTGCATGTGGTATGGGTCCATATTGTATACTACTATAAAAAAATCGAAAGTGCTCATTTTCAGTTACAGTCGCCCTCACAAATGTGTGAGGGGTTATTTTCCTAGAGATCCCATGAATCTAAAATATTATGGTTAGTTTTCAGTTTTTGGGTTGTACAGCAAGTTTTGAAGACTAGATATTATTAGAAAATCTTTGGATAATCAAATCTGTTTGCAGGTCGCCCATGAGCACTAATGCTAGATAGTCAAAGTCTTCAAATAAAGACCCCTCCCCAGATTTGTGAGGATGACTGCATATGGGAAAACATGCATTAATGTACAATACTATACAACAATTTGCCATAGTCTAGCAATCATGCTGTAAAATCAACATAAAGAGTGGAAAACAGAGATATATCTCAAAAAAAAAAAAAATCCTGTGATACATTTACAAAAAGCAATAGTATAAAAATATAATTTTTAACCTGCCTTATTTTGTTGTGTTGAGATCAGCTTACCGGGCCAAGGTGGAAGGTCGTAATGAATATAATGGATGTCTTAGTGGGGCAAATTATTCTGTAGCATGTGTCTGAATTGTGCACCCTTGCAGTAATTTATACAGCTCACGATAAAAATTTTATGTTGTTTTACAATACATTTCGGCTTCCAGTGTTTATCTACATTAGAATCTTTACATTCCTGTTAAAGCAGATTTTTTCCTGTATGATTTCTAGTGTAAGCTGATTTTCCTCTTGCTGCTTATCATCCTCTTGCTGCTTATCATCCTCTTCCTACTCTACCTTAGTCTAATCTTCCTGGGAGTTGATCTCCATCAGTTGTTCTACAGTCAAGAAAAAGTGTGACTTTGTAAATGGTCCAAGTTGTACCGAAATGTCGTGGTAAGCTCCTCTCTCCTATGTACTGGTTATTTGTGTATTGTTCTAGAGCCAGTTCAATGTCCTTTTCTCCAGGAGCCTCTCTTATGCCATTTTCCTGCATATCCCACAAGCCTTCATCATCAACATTCCCTGTGGACTCCACACTCTTCCTCATTTCAATATGAGAAAAACCTAAAAATTATTGACCCCAGATTTCCATAATTTTCCAATCATCTTTATATCCATAATTATGTATCAATATTAAAGTAATGCCAGAAGTCTGGGACTCAGGTTTCAGTATTAGCAGCCATGTCTCTGATAAGCTTAATTATAGTTCTTTCTGTGTGGCTACACTTGAAGTTTCTTGTAACTTTCCCTTCCCTCCCTCCCTTCCTCATTTCCTTCCTGACTTCCTCCCCATCTTATTCCTTGATCTTGTGGGCTGGTTAAGGTGCTGTGTAGGTTGGTAAAAATGCAGCCTTTACATTGAAGTACAATCCTGCAACATCTCAACTGGGTAACTAGATGCATTGTCAAGAACAACTACAACTTTGAGTGCAAGGTTCTGTCTTGCCAGAGAAGTCTTGACCTGGGGTAAAAATGAGTGTTTCAGTGAGTCATTGAATAGGGTCATTGTCATCCTTGCCTTCTACTTTGGGTGTTAAAGAACAGATAAAAAGAATCTCTTCTTACCCAAAAAATGGCATGCGAATTCCATGAACAGTTTAAAAATATACACTTACACAAAGTTTCTGAAAGCATTGGCACAGAGAAGCAGCACTGGGCACAGATGTATTTATCTTGTTCTTGATAATATGAGTTCCTGATAGTATACATTTCGAAGATAAACCTGGTTTTTTTTTATAGCATTTGTGTTTGGTTAGGATTAAAATAATGTTCGTGAATGATAGAGATAGACTCAGCAGGGCAGCACCTAGCAACAGCATGGTGACCACATGATCTCTCACCACAAATAGAAAAATTACATTGTGGCATTTATTGTGCTTTCAAACAGTCGCATCACTTAGTACTAAATTTAATTCACAGTCTTATGAACGTGTATCTTCCTTTTCACAAACAGTTTGAAATGAAATCTGCAGCTTATCAGTCTTTTTTTCTGATCTTTCTGCTTAATCCACAGATTCAGCAATGTCTCCATCTTATTCAAATGCAAAGACTTTACATCCCTTCATTTAATAACTTTAATATTACCAGCCCTAAAAAGACTCAAATATGGAAACAAATGTGCAAAGTCAACAAATGGTGAAAAAAAACAATTGCAGAGAGGAATTTTATTAAGGCATTTCACCTGTGATAAAATGTCTCTACAATGGTGTCCTTTTCACCATGGACTACCTAGCTGTCTCATTTATCCTTACTGTAAAAATCATCGACTCATCCTATACCTGTGTCAATTCTATAACTCAGAATTATGCTTGCTGCCAATCTGAGATCACTCCAACAGATTCTCACTTATTCTTTTTAAGAGATCCAGTATCACTAGTATTTTTAACAAATTTTAAAATACAAAATGTATTTTACAAAATTCAATCACCTTATAGATATGGCAGGTTTCTATCAGCTGTTAAAAGTGCTTAGAGATGATAAATACATTAATAATTTGACAATAGGTACATAATTCGAAAATAAATGTTAGAAAACCACGGTTAACCCTTAAGCTGCCAGTGACGTAACTTTATACTAACCAGGAAAATGCCAACGATGTAAATTTATGGTACCCGAGTTTAACGCTCCCAAATAACAATTATGTAGTGTAATTGTAAATGCTTGTAATGTATTTTGGGGGTCTGAAACGGACTAATCTAATTTACATTATTCCTTATGGAACAAATTGTTTCGGCCATTCCAAAAGCCTCTGGACAATTATGGCCAAAATCAGATACCACTGTATGTACATATGTAATTCTATTCCATGGCCTTCAGCGGTTAGGCCTGCATCAGAGAAAACAGATCTATGCTGTTGGTGTGTTAGGTACAGAAAACATCCTGGTGTGTTTAGGGCATTGTGAGAACTACTGGAAGCCATTACATTTGTTTACCATGTCACACTATTGTGAAATGCTCACTACAAGAAGGATTAATTGCCTACTTGGCTATGGATGAACCTAATACTGAGGATAACAATGATGACTTGGAGCTCTGAGTTTAGTACTCAAGTGGGTGAAAGTGAGACTAGAAACGACCCTGATATTGACCCAAGTTCTGGCGACCACGTGCCTTCAGCATATGGAGTCTCCTAACCAGAAATCAACCAAGAACACTGCAAGTGGAAACTGAAGTTTTCTTGTTGTTTCAGTCAAGATCTAAGCAGTGAGGATGAACGCAGCAATGAAGACTTCCATATGGATGAAATGGAAATATATGCGGCAGTGTACCAGTGGGAAGTGTGTCACGCACCATACCCAGTGCACAGATGCCACACACTTCACAACCATCTGACAATAACAGTGATGATTATGATGGTCATAATGACCATTGAAAACACCACCGACTGCACCACCACCCACAACACTATCAATGCCACTACCACTAACCACAACAACATCAATGCGACTTTCACAACCCACAACACCATCAATGCCACTACCACCAGATCGCACAGAGAATTGGCAGGAACACAGCACATTTGTTCCCAATCCATGGAATACAACCATGTTGTACTGTGGCCAGTGATTCATACAAACTTTCTTTGATAATGCCCTGATGCAAACAAATGCATTTTGGAGATATACAATGGCAAACACAAATTTTTCAACATGATCGTGCCTGCATGAATGGAAGGACACTACTGTGGCAGAAATCTATCTGTTTTTTGCCACTATTTTGCTCATTCCATGTGTACATTAAAAACAACAAACTCACCAAATGTTACTCTTGTGAAAGTCGCCTTTGTAACATGTTTGCAACAATATCCTGGTACCCAGCCATGCAGTTTTGATTGATGAACATTGTTGTACAGAAAATGCAATTTTTGTTCACTATGCACGTTTTGCTCACTGGTGAGTATGTTGATTTTCTTCTCAGTGATTCATATGTACTCTAGCATTTGGTGGCCTTTTTACAATATGTTATTGCATATGTTGCATTTCTCTGATAAGGCAAATCCTGACAAAATTTATATGTTGTTGAAAATCAGGGAAGTTTTCACGCATTTGAAAAACAAGTTCAGTGAATTTTTCTGCCTGTTCTAAAACCTTGTAATTAATGAGTCTTTGATATTGTTCAAGGGATGACCATTGTTCAAACAGTACATACTCAGCAAACAAAATCACTTTGGTATTAAATTGTTTGACATGTCATTGAAGCAGTACATACCAATCAAATTAAATTACTTTGGTGTCAAATTGTTCATTTTATGTGACTGCGAGACTGGCACAGTGATCGATTTGATTATCTATGCAGGATGAATAACAAGAGAGAATACCCAAAAATTATTCAGGTTTTCTGGTTATCTGAAGAAAATGATGGAGGGGCATACATTGTTCATTAATAATTGATACACAAGTCCTTTACTGTGTCAATACTTGTGAGCACACGATACAGACGTTTGCAGTAACATTTGAGGAACAAGGAAGCGTATGTCTGAATTCAATATACAGTGGACCCCCGGATTTTGTACTGCTCCCAACTCGAAGTTTAAGTGAATTCTACAATATACTACTTTTTAAAATTATCAGATTTAAATGCTATTTGCATCATTAATTATATATAATGTTTGCAATCACATACCATGACAGAACACCACATGCCTTCCATTACTTATTCTTATATTCCTTTTGTGTTCATATACATGTTTATTCAATCTTCTTTGGTAATGATTTTTTAATACGTAATTTTAAAGTGTAGATAAATGGTTAAGAGAATTGACAAGTTGAAGAAACATTTTGCCACATAGTGGCTTCATCAATCCTAAACAAAGAAGAATAATGAAGATCAAAAGGAGTGTAAGGAAATAAGTCCCTTAGCCTGGAGTCAATGTAATCAGTCCATCAATCTTGAAAAAAATACAGCATATGCACGAAGAAGTGGCTTATATACTGTAGACAGGTGTAGTGAAGCAGTCGTAGGTGATATCACAGTGGACAAATCCACATGTGGAAGTAGGTCATGACTATAGGTTAGGCAAGTGAAGAATTCCCTGGATCAAGACCCCAAAATATTGCTGTGTCTGACAGGAATGTAGATAAATGGCTTAGAGAACTGACAAGTTACCTCTGCTTGTTACTTATTCCTTTGTTCTCCCATTCTGAAAATCTTTCTAGTATCCCTTTGGTACCTGTTCTTAGTTTTAGCTATGACTGTTGTTCTCCCTATTGGTGGTGCTGAGAAATATTCCTTAAAAATAATTAATTCCTTCATATACGTATTTGTTAATTGTATGTACTGTAGCTATTTTCAACGTATGATATTCATAAATATAATATTAAGCCACAGAAGCCATTAATTTTACTTTTATTTTATTTATATAAAAAGTGGTGAATTTTCTCGGTATACTGACATTTAAATACATTGTCGGGTGCATGAATAAATCAGATTATTACTGTATGTAATATACTGTACAGCAGTACAGCATAAGAACCTAAATTCATATGCCTGCATTTCCTCTCTGGACTACAACACTGAGGAAATGGACCAAGAAACTGGTTGGTGATAGGATTCTTCGTTTCTCTAACAAATCTATCACCAACATCATTGAAGTTTCACTTTCCTAAACAGCATAAGGTCTCTGAATCTTCAGGAATGATTCTCTAATAATATGCTAGCTATACTAATTATCTGCCATAGTGAACATGCAAGTTTAGCCCCCAGACTAACTTCTTAGCCTTCCTAGGTAGCATAGCAACTCCATCTACAAGTTTCTGATGGTCATTGGATCTGCAGTCAGGGTTGTTTTGGGCTGGGCTATTGAGGCCAAGCAATATTGTTAACTTCATTGTGTTTTTCATTTTTTCATTTCCATCTAGAGTAGAATAACGACATGGATGCCATTTTTGGTTGTAGTGTGCTGATGGAGATACTTTTGTTCACTGAAGGTATAGCCAGCAAGGTGAAGTCTATTCTAATGTGAAAGGGCTGAGAGAGGGGCAAGTTTCCAAGGAGGAATTGGGAAAGTTCAATAGGAAATCTTCAGTGTTAAGCACTCTAAAATGTAAGGGGAACAGGGCTTAACCCCTATGGATCTCCCTCCGTAAGTTTCTTGAGTTAGAGTCATTCAAGGAAGCATATCAAAACCTTATCTTCTTATTATTTTACTGCATTTTTACTAGTATTATATTCACTAAAAAATGCCAGACCTGTAAGGATCAAACAGTGCTTGGGGAATGGGAGGTAATCATATTTGATCTGAGGAAGAGGAGAGCTCTGATTCCTTGGCTCAAGAGCTTTTTACCAGCATCAAGAAGCCTCCTTTTGAAGGGTCATTTTTCCTGGAGATTTTATTATTTGTATTTCCTCAATGCAGCAGATGCAGGGTTTCAGCTCTTGTGGATCTCTTCCTTAAGAATATAATAATTTACTCTGGTAACTGAAGGCTTTTGATCATGGTTCACTCTGCAGAAAAGCTCAGAAAGTCCATTATAAATATACAGTACCAATTCATTTAGAGCATTACTGTTTTTTTAATTAGTGAATCCTATTAATAATTCATAATACAGTACTGTATTAGTTTTATATTTTTATTATGAAAAGTATGACTGAACTAAAGGCTTACACTATTGATACATGGCTATTTTTTATGCATGTTGTAACCTAGAAAATATTAGTTTCATCTGTAATGTGTAAACACTATAAGCTATGAAAGTTTCTTTTCTTCAGTTTTATTATAATGTATATTAAAGAAATACAATAATTCTTCTTCTTTATTTACCCTAATTTGACTTTAATAAGCAAATATGAGTCTTAGTTATTAAAAGAGTGAAGTACATCTATGGATTTCTTGTTATGAATTTTTTAAGTTCAGTACTGTGTTAAGATTTGTAGAATTTATTGCAAGTAACTGCAAGTCTAAGTAAGATGGGCATCCTCTGCAGGTGGGGCTGGACAGCAGCAGTCACTGGATTGGTGGAAAAGGAGCCAGAAGAGATCGAAAGATGACGTACACCGCCAGCAAGATCCACCAGTGTCCATTCTGCCAATATTCTACGGGTGTTATAACCAATTTGAATAGGCATGTGCGCACACACACTGGAGAAAAGCCATTTGCATGTCCACATTGTTCATATACGTGTACACAGAAAGAAAATCTTAAAACACACATTCGCACTCATACTGGAGAGAAACCATATATATGCCCTTACTGTCCTTATCGCTCCTCTCGAACAGATTCACTAAAAAACCACATGTTTTTACACCAGTCATAAGAATTCCTATAATATTTTCCATACATTCACTGCCTTATGGCATACATGATAAAATTGTATAAAATTGTGCCACAGTTTTGAAACAGCAGTATCTAAATATTGTTTTATTGGCTACTTAACTTCTAATTTCAAAAAACAATTTGTACTTCATCTAACCTGCCTTGAAATAATTTTTAAAAGTTCAGTGTCTTTTTTACTTATTTATTAATAATATTTAATATGTCTCATTTATCCATGGGGAAGTGGAACAGAATTCTTCCTCCGTAAGCCATGCGTGTCATTAGAGGCAATTAAAATGCCAGGAGCAAGGGGCTAGTAACCCCTTCTGTATAAATTACGTATGTACTAAATTTAAAAAGAGAAACTTTAATTTTTCTTTTTAAGTCACCCTGCCTTGGTGGGATATGGCCAGTTTGTTGAAAAAAAAATCTCATATTGAAAATCAAATCAATATTTATTATTTATAAACTTGTTCACTGGGTGATCAGCTGTAATAAAAGTAATCTAGGTATATTAAATATATGGGTTAAGAATTTTTTAAATATTAAGGGTTATGTGTAAAACTGTTTATATAATTTACCAGTTTAAAAAGATATATAATGCACAAATAATCCGCTCATATGAGACTGAATCATATGATGACATTTTGGTCCGACTTGTCAGACCAAAATGTCATCATAAGTGTCAGTCTCTTGTGTGCTGGTTATTTGTGTATTGTTCCAGTCACGGTATTGTGCCTTTTTCATCTTTTAAGATACAGTGGACCCCCGGTTTACGTTAAGTCTCCAAACTCGCTCTTTTATGCAAGTTTATTTTTGTAAGTGTATTTTTGGGGGGTCTAAAAAGACTAATCTAATTTACATTATTCCTTATGGGAACAAATTCGTTCGGTAACGGCACTTGAACAGCATTCTGAAACGATATAATGACGTAATCCGGGGATCCACTGTATAATTTTTTTTTTATGTCATCTCATGTTTTGTTAAAAAAAATTATTTCATTAAAATATGTTAGGTTACAGTACATATTTTTATTTTCATTTTTAATAAATAACATTGATCAAAGGTACAGTACTGTGCAGTGTAAAATGACTGATACCCAGTAATTACAACATTATATAATTTTTTGGATTAAATTTTGGAATTTGTGGTTAGACAGCACTCTGTTCTGGCAAAATGCCAAAGTGAAAATGTAGAATGTATACACTATGGAAATGCTTTTCAATTTGCATACATTAAAGCCATATTGTACAATAATAAATTGTTATGAGCAAATACATAGTATTCTAAATTAACCAGCAGCTTTCTTGAAATTATATGCTAAAAACTCATCTTCAGATAAGTGTACAGTGTTTAGACATGTATCAAATTTTTTATTAAAAAATTAAAACGTGTGGTCCAAATTTTTGGAAGAAACTCGTAACCTCTTTTGTGGTTGCTGCGTGATTAACACGGGCTACCGGGGGTCACAGCATGAAATATTTTGCTGTGTTAACACACAATAAACATAGCAAACTGAAAGTACCACCACTTACAACATATCTATCACAGAACATATCTATCAGCAGAATCCCACAGTAACTGTGGGATTCTGCTTCAAAGTAAAATTTCACTGTGTAGTAAATTTAAGCAAAATATATTTATTGACATTTAGTATGGATGCAGATAAATTGTAGTTTAATTCTGTTTAAGCTTAAGAGTGTACTTACAGAACATTTGGGAGCTTATTGGCTGATTGATTTGTTTGGTTTAAACAGTCATGACACATTTTATATGTAATAATAATAATAGTTTATTGTGACATGATACAAAGATGTACAATGGGTTATAAGAATGGAGTGTGTGTACATGCCAAAAGCCCCTAATATGCAGAGCATTGTGGGCATGTATAGTCTTTATTGTTATGTTGATGAAATGACAGTAATAAAGCCCAATAACCCAAAAATCATAAATAACAAATCCTCCTTTCTGCTAATTCAGGGTTTAAAAACAAATAAAGTTAACTATATAACTGGCCCCTCACAGCACATACATGGGATATTTTGGACAGTAAGAATGGGTACAAAATTACAGTGAATATAAATGTGAGAGAGTAAATAAACCACAGAAGAGTAGCACTCTGTGAGAGACTCACATTGTTGTACAGAGCTGTTGAAAATTAATAATGCACTAAAAGTACTAGTTATTAAAGTGATCCCTGTATATGAGCCACAATCAGCAATGGCTGAAGAATTCATATAACAGATAAGAAAGACAGGTAGCTGCCCTGAAAGGTCTGAAATCAGATAGTAGACAAGCCTGGCCCATGGCTTGGCTCCGAGAGTAGTGAGACTTGAAACTCATCAAAGGTATATCAGAGGTAGACAACAGCATTATTTGATGAGATTTATCTTAGATCCCAGCTGGGAGGTTACTCACTGACAAGTGCTGTGTATATTTTGTGAGTCAACTGGCTTCATGTACAGTACTACTCTGATACAGCAGTGAAAGATATATACAATGATAATCAACCTATATTCATAGTGTAAATACTTCAAAATATATAAAAAAATTAAATAAGTAACACACACAAACCTCCTCCCCTACACACCACAGTACAGCCTCTCCTCACTTAGCGATGTACTTGTTTACCAACGACTCGGACTTACGACGGGTTCTCTGACTAGTATGCATACCTAAATAATATATATTAGAGCTGATTTCCTCTATTCTGTTTATTACAATATACATTACACTGTATAAACATATAAAAATCTACCAGAAATGTTATAAATGGCACAAAGGTGACATTAAAACATATCAAAGATGGCCAACAAAAACCCACTACCACTCTAGAATGCTCCTCACTTAGCGACGAATTGTTTACCGACGTGGTCTTAGGAATGGAACTCCATCATTAAGTGAGGAGAGGCTGCATATTAAATGCATATTATAATACATTATATATATTGTGGTGCAATGCCTAATTACATGCCCCTGAATTATTAGTCTTAAAGCAATGCTTATATAATTTTTTTTTTTTACACTGTGCCCTCTAGAATTCTACTGGATGCTAAATACACAACTAAAAGAAAGGTGAAAATAATATTTATTTACTGATGGGGCAATTAGGTAAAACCATGGAATTCAGGAAGTGATAGTAAAGTAATGGATGCATCGGTACATCCATGAGAAGGGGAAGAGGAAATAAGATGAGGGTGAAGGTGATGTTAAGACAAGAGGGAGCAAGAGAAGGTAAGAACACAGCTACAGAATGTGCAACATTCACTAGGGTGATTTGCTTAGAGGTAGGAAGAGACTACTCTTGAGAAAGTTCACATTTACGAGTAAGCACCAAGGCAGTAACTTGTATAAAAGCAGTGATGCCATTCAGTGCCTCTACCTCAGAGACATCGTAGACTGCATTTAGAACAGTCTATGGATGTGGATGACAGATGGGGGTAAATTAGATACAGCAGGACATGTATTAGCAGCAACAGAAGACAGACTACAAGAGCCCCTCTCAGGATTATCTATCTTCCAAAGCACATTACCCCTCTATAACATTGTCTTGGAATTTCAACATAAAAATATCTCTAACAGACAGAAGTATGCAAATATTTATTAAGGTAAAACATGTATTTTTAATTATTATAAGGTTGTACGTATTTTATGACTGTGAAGATTCAGTACGGTATTATTATCATAAATATCTTTAATGTTTCTATTTCATTGCTCATTGTGTTTTGTTGGATAAATAGTTCTCGAACTCTGTTTCTGATTCATATTTATGAAAGAGGTTACTGGGAGAGTTTATGATATAATGGCTGTTTTAGCCTGAAGTAAGATGGGCATCCTTTACAGGTGGGGCTGGACAGTGGCAATCAGTGGAGTGGTGGAGGGGCACCCAAGGATTCCTGGACCTGCCTCAGTAACCTCAACAAGATGCACAAGTGTCCCTACTGTGACTATTCTTCAAGAAACTTAAATAATTTGAAAAGGCATATTTATACTCATACTGGAGAGAAACCATTTGCCTGTCCTCATTGTTCTTATAGGTGTTCAAGGAAGGGCAATTTAGAATCCCATATTCGAATTCACACTGGAGAAAAACCATACCTGTGTCCACATTGCCCATATCGATCCTCTCGAATGTTCTCCTTAAAGAGTCATATATCAACTCATCATGCATTCCAAAATGTGGCCACTGCACATACAAGATAATCATTAAGAATACAGTTTTGTGTTTATATTTATTTTCAACAGATGTAGGTATGTATATTACATGAAAATTATGAAAAATGCCAAATAATATTCCTCTTGTAGTCTCACACCTCTTATAATAAAAAAAAAAATCAATAAATTAAGGTTAATTTATTGAAGGTAAACCTCCATTAATATTTAGTTTACAGTTTTAAGAGCATGATCTAATGTTAAAAGATATTCACAAAATGTTTTTCTTGTATCATAGCTGGTTTGTATTCTGACAAAGTATTATTAGAATGATGTGGGGTATTTTGTATTTTTAATGAAAAGAGGCCACAGCAAAAGAAAAGTTTACCAATCAATAGTGCAAGGCTCGATGATTTGGAAGAATATAAATTACGTACTTTTCAAATTATTTGCACATCAATATTTTGAGATAGTGTGTAGTACACTTACGATAGAAGCTCGATAATTTTGAAACCTTGATAAATCTCCTAACACCCACTGTTCCTGTTCACCTAGCAGTAAATAGGTACAGTATTTAGGTGTAATATGACACAGTTAGGGTGAGGCATCATTAATGAGTTGAGGTAGGGTATCAGCTTATTTGCCTGAAGAGATGAACTACTAAAAAAACTAAGGTAAACCAAACACTATAATTAGGGTGTGATCAGGTAATTCTTTATTTGATGTTCAGATGTACATTTTGCAATCATAAAACTAAATGCCAAAAAAGTAAAAGCTTATTTCAATAAATATTAATATACTATCATTGTTGAATGCACATTATTCACCTGTCACAATAACAGTAATATTACATATACAATGGACCCTCGGTTTTCGTACAGCTTCCAACTCGAACAATTATATAAATGTATTTTTGTAAGTGCTTTTGTAAGTGTATTTTTGGGGTCTGAAACAGACTAATCTAATTTACATTCGTCCTTATGGGAACAAATTCGTTCGGTAACGGCACTCAAACAGCATTCTGGAAAGAATTATCGACGAAAATCAAGGGTCCACTGCATAATGTTCCCAGGCAACTGCATTTAGTATACAACAGCAATGCGTTGCTAACAGTAATGAAGAAAAGAGCAAACATTTATTGTGACAAAGTTTCTCTCTGTGTTGAGCTTTATCAAGTCAAGACCATTAACTTGATAAAACTTGACACAGAGTAAAACATTGCCACAATAAAAGGTTGTTTTACACTTGTGCCTTTTATTCATGACAGCATTCTGTCCGTGTTTATTATGAATAGCACAGTGAAAAATTACTAGTGTTATATGGTACAGTATTAATACTTTAACAACTTGTAGACAAACAGAAAACCCTAGAAATTTAGGTAAAAACCTGAATTAAAAATTTTTAATTATTGAGGAACTTTATATAAATACAGCCTCTCCTCCATAGCGACATACTTGTTTACCGACGCCTCGGACTTATGACAGGCTCTCTGTCATACCTAAATACATAATGTATATTAGAGCTGATTTCCTCTATTCTGTTTATTTCAATATACAGTACACTACTGTATAAACATTTAAAAATATACCAGAAATGTTATAAATGGTGCAAAGGTGACATTTAAACAATATCAAAGATGGTTGACACAAACTCACTACCATTTTAGTATGCTCCTCACTTAGCGACGAATTTGTTTAACGACGTGGTCTCATTGACGGAACTCCATCGTTAGTGAGGAGAGGCTGTATTCATAACTATGTATCAAAATATTTTAATGTTACAGCATTTTAAAAAAATCTTTTGAATATAAGTACAGTGGACCCCCGGATTTCGTACTTAACCCTTTCAGGGTTTCGGCCGTACTAGTACGGCTTACGCGCCAGGGTTTTTGTCGTACTAGTATGCCTAAATTCTAGCGCCCTTAAATCAAGTGGAAACAGGCTGGTAGGCCTAGATGTGAGAGAATGGGTCTGTGCGGTCAGTGTGCGCAGTATAAAAAAAATCCTGCACCACACAGTAGATAATGAGGAAAAAAAACTGACCGTGTTTTTGGTTTAAAACAGCGACTTTGCAGTCTATTTTCGGATAGTATTTATGCTTGTATTCTCATGTTCTTAGTCTCATTTGATAGAATGGATGATATATTACAGAAATAGAGATAATTTTGACTGGTTTCATGATGACAAGTACCTTGAAACTGAGCGCAAAGTAGCAAAAATGGTCGATTTTTGCCGATGTTCAAGAGTAAACAAATCACGCCATGCGTCCAATACACATCAACTGGGTAGTCTAATATTCTTGCACAAGTGTGCTGATATTATTTATACCATTTTTACAATGATGCAGTTGTATACATAACAGTAAATCTTCTATATTTTGTGAGAATAAAAATTCAAAATGGAAAGCAAAAGTAATGTAAGAGGGGCCGGGAGATGTGACTAATGAACAGATAAAATGTTATTTGAGTGCTAGGAATGTCTGTCTCGTTTATTCTGGACCCTATTTTGAAATTGGCATCTTTTGAAATTTGTGTGAAATTGGCCAAATTGCCAATTTCTGACCACCTTATTGGGTAGTTGAAATTGGTAAATTGGCAGTTTCTTATACTCAATTGATAGAACAAATGGAATTCTAGCGAAATAGCTATAATTTTAGTAGACTGAAACATTGGAATTTGCCAAAAATAGGGCTCAAAGTGGGCGAAATCGCCGATGTGTAAATGTCATCGATACCGCTAACTTTGAGACCATAATTCCGTTAGTTTTCCATCAAATTTCATAATTTTGGTGGCGTTATGATCGGAAAAAGATTCTCTATCATTTCATATTTTTTTTTTTTTCCAAAAAATTTGCGACCCTGAGAACAAGTTTGGGAGAGGGCCTCGCGACCCTGAAAGTGTTAATCTGTTCCAGAAGGTCGTTCTAAATCCGAAAAGTATGAAAACCGAAATAATATTTCCCATAAGAAATAATGTAAATACAGTGACCCCCGGTGTTCGTCCTGCTCCAAACTCGCCCTTTTATGTACAGTAAGTGTATTTTTTTAAATGCTTTTGTAAGTGTATTTTTCGGGGTCTAAAAGGACTAGTCTACTTTACATTATTCCTTATGGGAATAAATTCGTTTGGTAATGGCACTTGAACAGCATTCTGGAACGAAAAAATAACGAAAACCGGGGGTCCACTGTACAATTACAGTGGACCCTCGGTTTTCGTTCACCTCGAAACTCGAACAATTATGCAAGTGTATTTTTGTAAGAGCTTTTGTAAGTGTATTTTTCGGGTCTGAAATGACTAATCTAATTTACATTTGTCCTTATGGGAACAAATTCGTTCGGTAATGGCACTCGAACAGCATTCTGGAAAGAATTTTCAACGAAAATCGAGGGTCCACTGTAATCCGTTCCAGACACCCAAAAATATTAACAGAAATTAATTTTTTTAAAGAATAACTATAGTTTTACATACAGAAAACAATAAAAAATAAATATAAAGCACTGATTTTAATGATAAATGAACATTACATACCTTTATTGAAGACTCTTGTTTGCAAATTATCGACTCCACAACACCATCTGCCGCTAACTGTTTTTCGTTGATCCACACCAACAACAACTTCTCCACATCTTCTATTGCTTGTGATCTCTGTTTTGTTAGCATATTTACCCCTTTTACAACTTTAGCTTCCTTGATTTCTGCTTTCTTTGCCAGGATGGAACAGATTGTTGATTTCGACTTCCCATACATCTTGGCAAGCTCAGCTACACGTACGCCACTCGTATTTTTCTACAATTTCTTTCTTGAATTCTATCGTGTTTCTCACCTTCTTTACTAAAGGGCTGGCACTAGGAACTTTCTTTGGGCCCATGGTGTCTTATTTCTCAGTCACAATCAATAAACAAGCACAAAAATTGCGAAATGTTTTGGATGAATGCTCATTCAACCAGTGACAGAGCCAGACTGAGACATGTACGCATGAGAGTGGTGTCGTTCCGGGGGCGGATGTACGTGTTTGATACGTACGATTTCCAGAAGGAGGTATGAAATCCGGACCAAAATTTTGCCCAAAAAGTGTTCTAAATCCAAATTGTACGATATTTGGACCGTACGAAAACAAGGGGTCCACTGTATAAATATAAAAATTATTCACAAAAATAATTACAGACATAGGTAAGTGGCAAATGTAGATATCAGATCACACAGGTAATGAGAACACTCACCATAAACTATTCTTTTTAAATTAAATACTGAAATATTTATGGGTTCCTCACTTACACTAATATTCCATATTATGGCCCTTTCTCTTGATGCACTCAAGTGTTCTAGGCACTGATAAGGCTTACTTATGGAGGATCAGAATCAGTACCCTCCCACATAGGCGTAATGGCACTCAAGATTTTGGGGTTAGAGGACATGTCCATGCCATGATACTTACATTTAATAAGGTTCCAAATGTTCTCTACTGGTGAGTTACTAGGCCATTCTTTGAAGTATGGAATTTCACAATCATTTAGTTAGTCTTTTATGTTTTTGGAAGTATGGCAAGGAGCAGTCTTTCATGCAAAAGTTGCCCTGGTACTTCTCAAAAGTGTCAGGCAAATAGTTTGCTAAAAGCATACTTATGTGCAGGCATATTTATGACACCTACTGTACATAGATATATTTTACAAAATACATATTATTCTCAGCATTTCTGGCAGGACTTGACCTATTACTTATTGTTATCAAAGATATACAATGGTCCCTCGGTTTTCGTGCATCTCCAAACTCGAACATTTATGTAAGTGTATTTTCGTAACTGCTGTTGCAAGTGTATTTTTGGGGGTCTGAAATAGACTAACCTACGTGACATTATTTCTTAAGGAAGTAAATTCGTTCGGTAATGGCACTTGAGCAGCATTCTGGAACGAATTTTCGGCGAAAACTGAGGGACCACTGTACAGCATTCATCATTAAAGTTCGCTAGTTGCAAGGTACCCAGTGTCATTTAATGTCCAAAGTAACACCCCACACTGGTAGGCTTGTCAATGAGACAAAAATTTATGCTGTCTCTGGATTCTTTAACTCTACTGGCTGCATCTTAAGTGCCTTCTAGGCTTATGTGGTGGACAATATTGTGTCCATAGTACCCCTGTGCTGTGTGGTCTTGAGTTTGTCAGACATTTTTGGTTATTGATGAATTAGTATGGGCATGACTAAGTTGTTGACACAAGAGACAGTTGCAAAGATCATAGGATTACATAAGGCAGGCCTTCAAGTGAAGTAAATAGTAGAATCTACCAATGTGTGTGAGCATCCAGTGAGGATCTGGTTGAGTTAGTTCCTTGAGGACAGTGTTGATGACATGCCCACACAAAAAGCACATCCAAGGAAGCCTTGAAAAACAGCTCCACTAACATTAACTGTATTACTCTGTTATCATTTGCCTGAATCTTTAACATAGTGTAGTGCAAGGTTTTTATGCAAGACAGTGCTCCATGCCACACTGTAATATTTGGTGTTCCAGGTGCTTTGTGCCTGGCCAGGATATTTCCCAGATTTGAATCCCATTCAGAACCTCTGGGCTGTGACAGAGGTCTACTAGGGGTAAGAATATCAGCCCACTCCCATGGCTTTAGCATGCCATCCATGAGTCATGGGGGAATTTACTCCATGAAACCCTGAAAAATGTGTGTTAATTACTTCCTAGATGGTTGAAGGATGTCCTAAAGAGCAAGGTATGACATTTTGTCATTGTGATTTCAGAGGGAATCCAGAGTATTTAACTGACAAAAGCTGTACAGTGGACCCTCAAGTAACGAACACCCCGGAAATCGTACAATTATGTAAGTACGTATAATATTGCAAGGGAGTAAATTCGTTCGGTAATGGCACTTGAGCAGGCTTCTGGAATGAAGTTTTTACGTTACTCGGGGGTCCACTGTATGCTGTAAGACCAAGTCATTGCTGAAGCAAAAGAGGAAGATTTTTTTTTTTTAAACTCTGGAAACAAAAACAGAAATGGGCTTATCTATGGGTATATTAAGGAACTGAGAGCCTTGACAGTTATGGATCTCAGTTGTTTATAGGTACTGTATTTATTTCTAAACATTTTGTAAGAGAGTTTAGATTTTGATCAGCCAGTTCATCTACAGTACATACTCCATTCAGTTGAAGATTAACATCAGTTTTCAGACCTTATCAAGTTCTTGTAGCACGTTCTTTCTCGTGGTCATCTTGACAATATTCTAAAATCCTTTAAATTTTGTACACACAACTATAAAGCAATAAGTGTAATACTGTGTAGTAAAATCTTTGTCATTTTACATACTCAGAATTCTTCCAAATTTAACAAAACAAAATTTTTAATTCAAAACAAACTTTGATAAACACTTTACAGATGAGAAAATTTTGCATTTTAATTAAGAAATTCTCTATAATTTAAATTTTTTTTTCAAAATAAATCTTGATCTCAGAATTTTCTCTTTTATTCAGAAAGTAAAGTAACAGAAAAGACAGTGTTCTCTTCTAAGGTCATTTATTAGAGCTCTAAGTTTCAATGATCATTCACCATCCTTAAGATCTGTAAACTATTACATAAAACAATATTGGAAATTGTGGTAGTGAATTATGGTTTAAAATACATCTGACAGCTACTTTAACCTCAGATACCCATTGTTAAGTAGACTTTAATATTAATTCACATTCCTAGAGTATAAGAGATTTGCAGCTTACAAGCAAATTGAATTCCTGGTGTTTTAACTTGTAAACAATTGCCTTCCTGGTGTTTCACCATACCAACGAGTTGCATTCTTTGTATTTCATAAGAACATAAAAAAAGGAACACTGCAGCAGGCCTACTGACCCATGCAAGGCACGTCCATCACTCCCCTGCTTAGACCTGACCACCTGGAGTTTATCTTTCCAGGTAACTCCAGGTAGTCAGGTCACTTCCACTTAAGGAATTAGTACAAGCACAAGCTAGTCAGGTCCAACTCACACCCACCCACACCCACTCATGTATTTATCTAACCTATTTTTAAAACTACACATTGTCTTAGCTTCTATGACGGTACTCGAGAGTTTGTTCCACTCATCCACAACTCTATTACCAAACCAGTGCTTTCCTATATCCTTCCTGAATCTGAACTTTTCCAACTTGAAAGCATTGCTGCGAGTCCTGTCTTGGCTGGATATTTTCAGCACGCTATTTACATCCCCTTTAGTTATTCCTGTTTTCCATTTATACATCTCAATCATATCTCCCCTCATTCTATGCCTTTCTAGAGAGTGCAGATTCAGGGCCCTCAGTCTATCTTCATAGGGAAGATTTCTGATACATGGGATCAACTTTGTCGTCCTCCTCTGTATGTTTTCCAGTGCATTTATATGCATTCTGTAATACAGTGACCAGAACTGTGCAGCATAATCTAAATGAGGCCTAACCAAAGATATATAGAGTTGAAGAACAACCTGAGGACTTCTATTATTTATACTTCTTGATATGAAGCCAAGGATTCTGTTAGCTTTATTGCGAACACTTATGCACTGTTGTCTTGGTTTCAGATTACTGCTAACCAGAACTCCTAAATCCTTCTCGCAATCACAAGTATTAAGATCTACATTATTCAGTTTATATGTGGCATGGTTATTGTCCTGCCCAACATTTAGAACTTTGCATTTGTCTACATTAAACTGCATCTGCCACTTCTCCGACCACTGCATCAGTCTATTCAAATCATCCTGGGGTGCTCTAATGTCCTCATTAGAATGAATTGGACAGCCTATTTTGGTGTCATCAGCAAATTTGCTTATGTTGCTATTTATTCCCTCATCTATGTCGTTTATGTAAATTGTAAACAACAGGGGGCCCAAAACTGACCCCTGTGGGACACCGCTTGAGACATGCCCCCATTCTGATTTCTCCCCATTTATGCAAACTCTCTGCCGCCTATTTGTCAACCATGCCTCTACCCAGGAAAAAATTTCTCCTCCTATTCCGTGTGCCTGAAGTTTCATTAATAGCCTCTGATGTGGAACTCTATCGAAAGCCTTACTGAAGTCCATATACACAATATCATATTCATTACCATGATTTACCTCCTCAAACACCTTAGTGAAAAAAGTTAGTAAATTCATAAGACAGGAACGCCCCTTAGTAAAACCGTGTTGAGATTCATTAATCAATTTATGCCTTTCAAGATGGCTACGAATTGCCTCGGCAATTATTGATTCCATAAATTTACCAACTATGGAGGTAAGGCTTATTGGTCTTTAGTTTGAAGCTAAGGACCTGTCACCTGCCTTGTAAATAGGTACATATTACATTTGCCCTTTTCCACTTGTCTGGCACTATGCCAGTTTGTAGTGATATATTGAAAACAAGTTGCTTTCCTGGTGTTTCAACTTGTAAACAATTGCATTCCTGGTATTTTAACTTACAAATAAGTTGCTTTTTTGGTGGTTCAGTTTACAAAAAAGTTACACTGCATGTGTTTCAGTTTACAAACAAGTTGAATTTCTGGTGTTGCAACTTACCAACAGTTTAATGGAAAACAAAGAATGTTTGTGTTTCACAAAGGCCCATACTGCATATTTGTGACTGTAAAAAAAAAAATTAATCAGGTTCTATGTGTACCATTTGTTAGTGCAGATGTTCGTAACTAGGGGCATTTGTTAACTGGGAGCATCTTGTACTGGGCGAAGGACTCTTGATCAGAATAACTGAGCTGTTCTCTTCCT
The DNA here is from genome assembly GCA_009830355.1 of Cherax destructor. Lineage (NCBI taxonomy): Eukaryota > Metazoa > Arthropoda > Malacostraca > Decapoda > Parastacidae > Cherax > Cherax destructor. The sequence continues at coordinate 42,147 of WNWK01012596.1, forward strand.
TGAATCAATCCTGATTAACTCCTCCCAGGGTGTGTTATGATCCGTTATGCAGTTAGCACTTCTTCATGGATGCTATCTTGTGTGAGCACAAGGTAACTTCTGTGATGTGAAAATACTTTTACAAAAAACATGATATGTCACTGCTTGCAGAGTATACTTGGATGTTTCATTTCTAAACTGTGAGGATATATTCTCGTAACAGTTTCTGAGATCTTTAAATATGGTTTTGAAGAAATAGTTTATGCAGAATATACATTTATCAGTTTTATAATCAGAATTGTATTTTTTTCACTGTTTAAACTAAAATTTATGGAAAGGCTTTAATCAATTTTGAAAGCAATTCTATTCACTCCATAAACTGATATTCAAAATTTTTAAACAATACTGTATAATATTTTAAATTAAAAAGTTCCTTTTAGAATTAAAAATGTACATTAAAGCGAAATACTATCCTTAACATATTACATGTCAATATGTATAAGAATAAGAAGTTAATGTTTAATTGCTTATATTTTCAGTACCTCATTCTTTATACTGCTGTTAATAAGACATGCATGCTAAATATTTGAAGACAGTACTCAAGACTCGTGCTCCTTGTCAGTACTTCTCTCAGCTTAGTTTTATTTCAGCAAATATAAATGTAAATATGATTGTAATGAAACCTTTGATAACCCTGAGTAAGATAGGCGTCCTCAACAGGTGAGGCTGGAGAGAGACCATGTGTGGCTCGGAAGAAGAGGAGGAGGAGGAGGCGTTGGACGGGGCCACAGCACGCCCATGAAGATGCATCACTGCCCCTACTGCGACTACTCCTCAAATGTTACTACTAATTTGAAGAATCACTTGCACCGACACACTGGCGAAAAACCATATTCATGCCCCTTTTGTACATTTGGTTTTGCTACAAAAGACCGTTTAAAAACACACATTCGGACCCACACAGGAGAGAAACCTTACGAATGTACCATTTGTCCATACAGATCTTCAAGAAAGGACTCTCTGAAAAACCACATGTTAACCCATCAGATTTAAGATAGGTTTATTTAGTTTTCATTTGTAAAATAATATTTTAAAGCTTATTTCTTTGTATGGCTTAATTTTTTATATACATACCTGTATATGTAATGCATTATGTTTCCATTCATATTTTTTTAAAACCAGATAGTTGTTAGGGCAGATACTGTACATGAGATGTTTTTTGCAATTCCCATTAAAATCAGCTTATGTGCACATGAAAGAGATTCATATGTTACTTTTTGATAATGATATGTTCTATGAACATTAAACAAACGTTAGTTTATTATTGTTCATTTTTTGAGCTGCTGTATAATGTTTCACATGAATTTTGAAAACCCTGTTTACAGTGGCTCAGTAAACAATTAAAAAAAAAAATAATTTGTATAACTGATTTCATACATTTATATGTTTGTATTTGCAAGTTTGTTTTGCAGACATTAACAGTTCTCTTTATGCAGAAATGTATGTGAAATATTATTTAAGTGTTACAATACCTGTATATGTCTTCAACAATAAAGTTGGGTTTCTACACCTTCAGATATGTTATACTAGGTTTGAGTTCAAAATAAATATAACTACTTATCAGAAAATACTCTATATATCTTCCAATCAAAGATACAGAAAGGTGTTGTGGATTATTTAACTGTGTCCAGTGTACTAGTACGCAAGTGATGATGATGTGTCTGGTAAACTTGTATGCAAGTGATGATGATGTGTCTGATAAACTTGTATAAAAGTGATGATGATGTGTCTGGTAAACTTGTATGCAAGTGATGATGATGTGTCTGATAAACTTGTATGCAAGTGATGATGATGTGTCTGATAAACTTGTATGCAAGTGATGATGATGATGATGTGTCTGATAAACTTGTATGCAAGTGATGATGATGATGTGTCTGATAAACTTGTATGCAAGTGATGACTTTGTGTCCAACATACTAGTATGCAAGTGATGATTTTCTGTCTGACTTACTAGTATTCAAGTGATGACTGTGTGTCCGTTGTATTAGTAGGCACAATTTTTTGTGGCCTCTAAACCACCACCTGCTAATATTTTTGACCTTAGCACTAACTATTTGGTTCTCCTTCAACATTTTCATGCCTTTGAAAAAAAATCTAAGACCAGATGGGTTCAAGCATTGTATCACGGTTAGCACAGCCTAACTAACATAAGTAAACAGCGAAACCAGGACCTGTTGTACCACCGCCAGTTTCCCTTCCAGTAAATAAGGTGTGGAACTGGTAGGAAGATGCCTTATTAATTCCAGATTTATTACAATTTCATGATATTAACAGAGGAATTCATCCAAAAAGCACATTATTTAGATTTAAGCTAGGGTAACCCAATATAGTCAAACAATATGACTTATGTCCAAGTTTTGATAAGTAACACCTTGAAACAATTGTAATATCATAAGTATTCCTTGTACATAGTATTAGAAGACCAAACCAATAAATAAAATAGAATAAAAAACAATTACTTGCCCCAATTTATATTGTATATTCCAAGTGGAGCAATGTTAGACTAAGCATTTCAACTTGTTGGAAGTACATCTAATATCATAAGAAACTAGAATACATAGTATTGAACATTTAAAACAATTAAAAAAACTAAAAAACAATCATAATTAGGCATCAATAAATTGTAAAATGTAGATGTACCTGGTACATTTATAATAATAATAATAATAAATAATATCTTTATTTACTACAAGTACATGTACAAGGTATACAGGCCTAGCTGACATCAATGACATACTACTATATAAAAAGTCCCTTGTTATGCAGAGCATTTCGGGCAAATTAGGTCCTTGTCCCAGGATGCGACCCACACCAGTCGACTAACTCCCAGGTACCCATTTTACTGATGGGTGAACATAGACAACCGGTGTAAAGAAACACGCCCAATGTTTCTACCCGAGCTGGGAATCGAATGCAGACCCTCGCAGTGTGAAGCGAGAGCTTTAGTGATCAGGCCACGGGGCACTGCTGCGGGGTACTGCTGTTTCCAGCAAGAGTTTATATTTTCACTAACTTCAACACACCATAAAATCAAAATTTTTTACCAGATTCCATTCATTTTAGTTTAACACAAAAATGCACTCTTTCAATCTGTAGGATTTTTTTCTTTAAATCTTGCCACACACACATGGAATTTAATTTCAGAGTATACCATAGTTAAGGAGTTAAGCATAACTAAGAGGTCATGGGAAGAGGAGAGGACACAGGAACTGAATGGACCAGATATTAATACACGAAGATCAGATTGTAAATTACCAGGATCTTCCAAAGGAAAGAAGCGGAGCATCAGGCTGCTCAGTTGATTCCACTAAATGTTCCATTTCCATTGATATGCATTTGTTACAGGACTGCCAGAGGCAATCATAAAAAGTTTTTTTTTTAAATAATCAGATTAGTTTAATCTACTTTATACAATTTGGTCTCTGAAGAAACTATCCTGTAGCCAGTGCATGTGAACGATTTCCTGCTGGGTAAAGAATAATTTGTTTTATAATGAATTTGAACTTGGCTATTGTCATAATGTCTTAGTGAGTTGGTTTCTCATAATGTTTGTCACATTCATTCATCTATAGCATTTGGGTTCATGATATAAATAATTTCTGAGCCAGTGAGTGTTTGTTACTAATGAGCATTAATGTCAGACTTAGTCCATTAGACTTTTTTTCTCCTATGTTATAAATACTGTCATAAAACCCTTTGACACATTTCATCAGCTTAAAATTCAGCTTTGTTGCATGGAACTACAGTGGTACCCCGAGTTTCGGCCATAATTCGTTCCAGAAGGCTGTTCGAGTGCTGTTACCGAACGAATTTGTTCCCATAAGGAATAATGTAAATTAGATTAGTCCGTTTCAGACCCCCAAAAATACACTTACAAAAACACTTACAATAATACACTTACATAATTGTTTGAGTTGGGAGCTGTACGAAACTCGGGGTACCATTGTATTTAGACTCAGAGTGTGAGTTTGCATCATCTTAAGAATACACAGCAGCAAGCTATAATTTGTGCCATGTGTTCCTCATAACAGGAGGCTTGAGAAAATTCCAGGCATCTAAAATTAACTAAAGTGCGTGTATAATATTCTCTTGACACTTTCATCACTCTCGGGTTATTTTCATTTAACAAATTTTCTCACAGATTTGTAGTAGTAGTAGTGAGATTTCACACTCATAATTACTTTTCATGGGTCAATCAGTGTTGCAATTTTCTGGAAATAACTTGCACTTGTTTGTGCCAACTGCTCTAACACATGAAAAAACAGCCTCTCCTTGGATTTACCCAAGAATAATGCTGTCTCATCTGCAGTGTAGATCCAAACATTGAAGTTTGGCCATGTGTTGGTCAGCAGCATTATACAGTGGTACCCCGACTTACGATATTAATCCGTCAGAGAGGGCATATTTTAAGGCGAAACAATCGTTAAACGAATCAATTTTCCCCATAAGAAATAATGGAAATAAATTTAATCCGTCCAAGACTTCCAAAAGTAGTCAAATAAAATATTTTTTAGAACTTTTGGACATTAAATAATAAATAATTGAATAAAGAATACATAAATACACATGCAAATATTGTACAATAACATGTCACTTACATTTATTGAAGAGTTGTTGATGTGTGGAGGACGGGAGGAGGGGAGAAGGTGTAGTAGTATGCTAGTGTTTGGAAGGGGAATCCCCTTCCATTAACACTGCAGGTACCAAGTTCTTTTCTGGGGTTACTGGCCTTTTTCTTTGAATGCTACACTCCCTGCATCCTTGCTACACTCCCTGCATCCTTGCTACACTCCCTGCATCCTTGTGAAATGCGGCAAATACCACCCCAGCCCCACCCTGGGGTCGACAGAGCACCAGACGATGCCATATTGTCTATTCCCTCAGGTAGAGACTTGGAGTGGATACAAAAAAAATATGGGAATATAGAGATCAAATAACAGGGAACATTACTAGAATATGGGAGAATAGACGGTAGCGGTCTATTCTCTTGGGAGTATGCTGCCACCACCTGCTCTTTTAATAGTGGAAGGGATCAAAGAAACCAAAGTCATAGGAGAAGGGAGGAAAACATAAAGTTTGGGTTAGAGCAGGAGAAAACCCAGTGAGAAATAATACAGGATAGTTAAAACATGATAGGGGTCCTGATAAGTACTGGCTCTTAGGGTAGCATGGCCTGAAAACACGAACAGTAGGCACCTTATCAGGGGCTTGACTCTCCACAGAAAAATGATAACATCAATAGGTTAGTTAATTTAATCTCTAACACATGGACCTTGTATACATGGCTCAAAGGGGGAAGTAAAACATACCCAGCTATAACCACTTACAATTTAATAATCACATTACAAGGGTATCTGAAAGTATTGACACACCAAACAATTTCCCTATCAACAAATACCAATTCTTATTAGCAGGACTGGCTTACTGCTGTCAAAACCACCTCCCCACATAGTTCCCAAGGGACTCCATTACTTTCCATACTGAGGTTTAAATAGTTCTTGATACATTCCTGCTTTGGGATCATCCTGAGTTCTTCCAAATCCCAGATTTCAAGTCTGGTCTGATCCTCCAGGGCTATAGTGTTCAAGGTCTCTCTAGCAATCTCCTCTCATCAGTGTCTCTGGTGGATCTCTCCTACTTTGGAGGCATATCTTTGGGGGGTGCCTGGTTGCTAACCCCAAGCCTGCTCCTACTCTTGAGGCATCTCTTTGGGGGGTGCCTGGTTGCTGCTAAACCTACAGACAATTTTCAGGTTTAGTCACAAAATACACAAACAAGAACTTTTACAAACAAAACAAGATCTTGAAAAAAAATATAAGAATGGAATACAATTAACAAATTATGAAAACAATAAAAAATGGCATATCAAAAACAATTCAAGATTTTACATAAAAATAAGACAGCTGAAATACAGTAAACAAACAGTATAACTTAACACAATTATAATACACACAAAAAGAATGAACATATATGTTATACACAGAATAAACATGAAACATAGGCTAGTATGAATAAGACAGAGGAAAATAAAATAGTGGTACAAAAATAGTAAAAACATGTATAAGCTAGGTTAAGTTCAGTTACAATGTGACAGATAAATTACAGGAAATAAACATAGTTAAACATAAGTAGTAGATATTTAATAAAAGAGTATTAGCATAAAAGATAGGTTAGGAAAGTTATAGGTTAGAAATAAGAAGTATTAGGGTAGGTCACATGGTCAAAAATAACAGTCATTGCACCTTAAATTATCATTATTCTTACAATTTACTCTAATCATACAATATACAGGTATCATTTAACTATCATAATAAGGCAAGTTACAAGGTATACACAGTCAATAGGCCTTTTCTTAGAGTGATACAAGATATGCCGGCTGGAGGCTTGTTCCTCCAATGGCTATAACACAAAAAGACGGCATTGTAACAATATTTGATCTTCTCTACTTATCTCTCTCAACACAGATTAAGAACTCACTTGTTAGCAGCAGTATAATCAATATGAGAAGTTGAAAAAGGCTTCTTAAGCTGACAAAGGTGTGAGAGTGGTCATGGGAACGTTTCCGCGTGTTCCCTCCCTTGTTTTGAATAGAACTCCTCTCATGTACACAAACTCTTTACAAATTCCTACACAAGAAGGTCAACTTGCCTCTATAAACCTTATTTCTACTCACAATAATTATTACACTGAATACTAATACTAGAAAAATAAACAGACACAAAGAAAATTAATGTTATACGCTATATTACAGATTAACAAAAATTCTAGAGAAAACATATTGGAACATACAATAACAGAGCAACAGAATGCGCAGATAATCACAGTTCAAATACATTTCTTGAGTTAATTAACAGCATTTATTTCTTTCCCTGAGTTACAGAACTATGCACATGGTAAATAGATAAGATATAGACAAGAAATATAAGTGAGGACAGTCATGAAATTTTCACAACTAATATTTATCACACCTTACATAAATAATGATTGAGGGGCTGATTTGCTTCATTACACACCTCCCAACCGGTAAATAAATCTTCGTTGTGAAAATCACAATAAGTACTGAAAAACGAAAAGAAAACAATAAAATATAAATACTGGAACTGCTTTTTTTCAATATAATACAGTATAATAATACCCTGCTTCTCTTTCTGGCGTATTCTGAAATGTCGCAAACATTTCGGCTGATATACGAACTACAGCTGACAGACAGTTATTTTTAACAACCCCACTCCAGTAACGTCTATCATGGGAAAGTGTTCTTCCACAACTCCTCCTTTTGCCCTATAGAGAACTCAAGCAACAAAGTACTGAGGTGGAGGCCTTCAGGTAGCAGAGAAACAACTCACCCTGATTTCTCGACAGAGGAACTTAAGCAGGAAATAACACTCCTCCGAGGAGGCGCGATACACAACTGACATCCCTTTGACAACCAACACCAACATTTAGCATGAGAGGGCAGTGCACATATCCCTGTATTGCAGTATACTAAGTCACTAACACTAACAATTAAATCTACACACAGTCCAAAATTCATCATCAGTCCTACATAAAAAAAAAAAAAAATGAGGAGGAACAGCCTGAACTATACAGCTCAACACCTAGACATCTACTAGGAACTAAACTGTCCTGCTCATAACCCTAAAAATAACACATCATAACATACAAAGAGCACAGAGAGAGAAAACACAGTATAAGGACTACACACAAAATAGCTCAAAGCAGCAGTAGAAAAAGTGTAACAGCCTGAACTATACAGTCCAACACCTAGGCTATACTAGGGAATACAAACTGTCATTACCACTTCTCCCATTCCACATAACCGAAAAATAGACATAGAAAATAGCATAAGATAAAACTACCCACTACATACATAGGCTGTTTCAGGTTCAGAAAAAAAATTACATTAATAGTGTCTCAATCTTACTGTTGCTTATTTTTGGTTAATAGTATTTCTAAATACTTTTTCTTGTTCCAACCTTCGACAAACTTCAACCCAAATTCAACAGTCAAAATATCTGCAATGGAATTCTCTGAATTTTGGTTACTAATGTCAGGTTCATTGAATTAAACATTTCCACACTTTTCTGAGGAGTCCCAGAATTACATGCATTTTCAAGAGCTTCCTTGTGATTGTCTGAAAATCCATAACTTAAATTTATCCAATCAGTTATCTTATATTTATTCTTCACTGATCCATACAAGTTCTTATAGTTTTCAATAACCTACTCATCTTACATTTACACACAATTTTCATAAGGCAAAGAATAAACAAAAATAGACATCCTTTCATTAAAACCTCTAGTGATAAATGGGGGACACTTTCTCTTCAAATACATCTTCTAACTTTAAATCTCTTTCCTTATCCCCTTGAAACATGTACATGTCCATGGTCTTTTTTTTCATTTGGATTACAAACTGTCATAGAAGAGCCAAGCAACAAAAATAATCCCCCGCTGCCACCAGTCAAATGGGAATACCACCCCAGCCCCACCCTGGGGTCGACAGAGCACCAGACGATGCCATATTGTCTATTCCCTCAGGTAGAGACTTGGAGTGGATAAAAAAAATATGGGAATATAGAGATCAAATAACAGGGAACATTACTAGAATATGGGAGAATAGCGGTCGGCTATTCTCCTGGGAGTATGCTGCCACCACCTGCTCTTTTAATAGTGGAAGGGATCAAAGAAACCAAAGTCATAGGAGAAGGGAGGAAAACATAAAGTTTGGGTTAGAGCAGGAGAAACCCAGTGAGAAATAATACAGGATAGTTAAAACATGATAGGGTCCTGATAAGTACTGGCTCTTAGGGTAGCATGGCCTGAAAACACGAACAGTAGGCACCTTATAAAGGGCTTGACTCTCCACAGAAAAATGATAACATCAATAGGTTAGTTAATTTAACTCTAACACATGGACCTTGTATACATGGCTCAAAGGGGGAAGTAAAACATACCCAGCTATAACCACTTACAATTTAATAATCACATTACAAGGGTATCTGAAAGTATTGACACACCAAACAATTCTATCAACAAATACTCAATTCTTATTAGCAGGACTGGCTTACTGCTGTCAAAACCACCTCCCCACATAGTTCCCAAGGGACTCCATTACTTTCCATACTGAGGTTTAAATAGTTCTTGATACATTCCTGCTTTGGGATCATCCTGAGTTCTTCCAAACTTCAGATTTCAAGTCTGGTCTGATCCTCCAGGGCTATAGTGTTCAAGGTCTTTTAGCAATCTCCTCTCATCAGTGTCTCTGGTGGATCTCTCCTACTTTGGAGGCATATCTTTGGGGGTGCTTCGGGTTTGCTAACCCCAAGCCTGCTCCTACTCTTGAGGCATCTCTTTGGGGGTGCCTGGTTGCTGCTAAACCTACAGACAATTTTCAGGTTTAGTCACAAAATACACAAACAAGAACTTTTACAAACAAAACAAGATCTTGAAAAATATAAGAATGGAATAGCTACTCAACAAATTATGAAAACAATAAAAAATGGGGATATCAAAACAATTCAAGATTTTAATAAAAATAAGACAGCTGAAATACAGTAAACAAACAGTATAACTAACACAATTATAATACAAAAAAAGAATGAACATATATGTTATACACAGAATAAACATGAAACATAGGCTAGTATGAATAAGACAGAGGAAAATAAAATAGTGGTACAAAAATAGTAAAACATGTATAAGCTATGGTTAAGTTCAGTTACAAGGACAGATAAATTACAGGAAATAAAATAGTTAAACATAAGTAGTAGATATTTAATAAAAGAGTATTAGTATAAAGATAGGTTAGGAAAGTTATAGGTTAGAAATAAGAAGTATTAGGGTAGGTCACATGGTCAAAAATAACAGTCATTGCACCTTAAATTATCATTATTCTTACAATTTACCTAATCATACAATATACAGGTATCATTTAACTATCATAATAAGGCAAGTTACAAGGCATACACAGTCAATAGGCCTTTTCTTAGAGTGATAAGATATGCCGGCTGGAGGCTTGTTCCTCCAATGGCTATAACACAAAAAGACATTGTAAACAATATTTGATCTTCTCTACTTATCTCTCTCAACACAGATTAAGAACTCACGTTAGCAGCAGATATAATCAATAATGAGAAGTTGAAAAAGGCTTCTTGTTGACAAAGGTGTGAGAGTGGTCATGGAACGTTTCGCTGTTCCTCCCTTGTTTTGAATGAGAACTCTCATGTACACAAACTCTTTACAAATTTCTCACACAAGAAGGTCAACTTGCCCTATAAACCTTATTTTTACTCACAATAATTATTAAACTGAATACTAATACTAGAAAAATAAACAGACACAAAGAAAATTAATGTTATACGCTATATTACAGATTAACAAAAATTTAGAGAAAACATATTGAACATACAATAACAGAGCAAAAATGCGAGATAATCACAGTTCAAATACATTTTTGAGTTAATTAACAGCATTTATTTTTCCCCTGAGTTACAGAACTATGCACATGGTAAATAGATAAGGATATAGACAAGAAATATAGTGAGGACAGTCGGAAATTTTCACAACTAATATTTATCACACCTTACATAAATAATGATTGAGGGCTGATTTGTTCATTACACTTGCACACTCCCTGCATCCTGTTACACTCCCTGCATGAATGCTACACTCCCTGCATGCCTGCTACACTCCCTGCATGCTCAAGACATCCCTGCATGCCTGCACCCCTGCATGCCTGCTACACTCCTGCATCCCTGCTACACTCCTCGCATCTTGCTACACTCCCATGCCTGCTACACTCCCTGCATGCCTGCTACACTCCCTGCATGCCTGCTACACCCCTGCATCCCTGCTACACCCTCTGCATCTTTGCTACACTCCCTGCATGCCTGCAGCACTCCTGCATAAATGCTACATTCCCTGCATGAATGCTTCACTCCTGCACATTCTTTACCACAGGCTTGGCACTAGGAGCTTTTTTGGGGCCCTTGGTGGCTTTTATTTAGCAGTTGCAAGCACTAAAAACAGTGGAAAATGACAATATACTGGACAATGCAAGTGGGTGTGGTACGCTCACTTGTAACAATAGCACACTGACGCCCCTGGAGTGCGCGCTCAGTCGCCAAGCGGACAGGTCCGGCACGAATGTGGTAAACGAAGCAAACATCGTAAGTCACAAACAAATTTCACGTTATAAATATCGGTTATCGAAAATAACGTAAGATGATAATATCGTAAGTCGGGTTCCACTGTACTTTGCTTACTTTTCACTGGATATTTTAAAAGATAAATACATGGCAAGGCTTGAAAATATTAAGTTAAACTCAGTTTCAGTTGTGTGGAAACATCCTGCCTTTCCCAACGTTTATGCTGACACACAATACTTTCGCTGCAACATCACTGAAGCAATCATGTAATATTTTGCTTGATCAAAAGTCTGGGTCTCATTCTATGTTAGAGAGGAAACTTTAAATGACATTTCCAGTCTATCCTGGATCATTATTAGTCGTGACTTAAATAATGGTCAAGATAGACTGAAACAACATCTAACATTTCCTTTCAAAGTGAGGGTTGTTTGTAATTATTCCAGCCATGGTATTGTGACTTATTCTTCGAGTCTCATGTAATGTTTTGTGCATTGCTAGTTTTTAATTATTATTATTTTGATTATAATCATAACTAAGCACTAAACCTGTAAGGGCTGCTAATCTTAAGATTGTCACCTTTAAAATAAAATTTGAGAATTTATCATTCTGTAAACACAAGGAACATATTGCGAACTGTCCAACATGGAACTTTTACCAAAATTAGAAATGCTTACTCTACAGTATGATCTAGTTTGCAGTAATGTTTCTTTTCTTCTGACTTGTTAGTACAGACCTCTCGTTCATTAAGTCTCTTGCTATTTCTGGTTGTTTTTTTAATTTTGTTTTGCATCAGGTATCTTCCTATTAAAGTCATAAAAGAGAACAAAAGGTACAATCATGACTGAACAATACAACATAACCCGAAAAAGAGAGAGGAGTTAGACGACGTTTTGCTCTGACTTAACCATTTACAAAGTTACCTTTGTAAATGGTCCAAGTCGGACCAAAACATTGTGGTAAGTCCTCTCTCCTATGTACGGGTATTTTTAAAGTCATAAACATTTGTAAGAGATTCGGTGGAGGTTGCATGGATTTGGTTACAGATTGTAGACACAGTTGAACTTCGGATTATCAAGTTCTTGGTTATTGAAACTTTGATATATGGGGTGAGCTGAGATTTGTTGTCAATTATATGGGAAAAGGGGACAATCAGTCTTAGATCAACAAATTTTTGTATTTCAAGTTTGTTGAATTACTATGAGAGTTACAGAAATAATTCCAGAAAAGAATAAATGGGATACTGCATCATTTAAATTTAAAGAAAACTTCGCATCTCATGAAATGCTAATCTGGAAACTACAAAATATGGATAAAGTAAACTTTTGAAGGAGATAGAGGTTATTACATGAGGTACTCAAGGATCGTTGTTGGCCTCTTGACCCTCTTGAGGGTCAAGAGGCCCCTCTCCCAAACTCATTCTCAGGGTCGAAATTTTTTTGTAAAACAAAAAATTTTTTCTTATGAAATCATAGAGAATCTTTTTCTGATCATAATGACACCAAAAACATGAAATTTGATGAAAAAACTTATGGAATTATGCCCTGAAGTTAGTGGTCTCACGATATTTACCATTCAATTTTGCCCACTTTGAGCCCTATTTTCAGCAATTCTATTGTTCTAGTTACAAAATCATAGCTATTTCACTAGAACTACATTTGTTCTATTGATTGAGTACAAGAAACCACCCATTTACCGATTTCAACTACCAATAAAGTGTTCAGAAATTGGCAATTTGGCCACCAACAAATTTCAAAAGATGCCAGTTTCAAAACAGGGTCCAGAATAAACAAGACAGAATTCGCACTAAAATAAATTTATCTGTTCATTGGTCACGTCTCCAGGCCCCTTACATTACTTTTGCTTTCCATTTTGAATTTTTATTCTCACAAAAAATAGAAAATTTACAGTTATGTATACTACTGCATCATTGTAAAAATTATAATAATATCAGGGACTTGTGAAAGAATAAGACTCACCAGTTGATTATTGGATCGGGGATTTGTTTTCCTTGAACATCGGCAAAATCAACATTTTCACCACTTTGAGCCAATTTCAATACTCCATACGGAAACTAATCAAAATCATCCCATTTTTAAAATATCTTTCATTCTATCAAATGAGACCAAGAAAATGAGAATACAACCATAAATACCTTCGAAAATACACTGCAAAGTTCTGTTTTAAACCTTTGAGTTTTGCCGTAATACGTTAAGTCAGTGTTTCGATTTATATATACTCAAAAATTCTACGGTTCAAATCGGGAGAAAGCTTGTAGGCCCACATAGAGAGAATGGGTCTGGTGGTCAGGTGATGAATGAAAATCCCAGCACAAGGCATAAAAAAAAAAACTTTGACCATGTTTTTGGATTAAAACCCAACTGAGGTGTATTTTCATAAGTATTTATGATTGTATTCTTTTTCTAGTCCATTTGATAGAATGGAAAACATTTAAGAAATAGATGATTTTGATTAGTTTCATGATGAAAATGACCTTGAAATTGAGCTCAAAGTGTGGAAATGTTGATTTTTCCAATGTTCAAGAGACACAAATCACGCCATTCTCCAATAAACGTCAACAGTGGGTCTAATATTCTTCCACGTAAAATTATATTATTTATACCATTTTACAAAACAGAGTCGATAACAGAAATTCATTTTGTGTGAATAAAAATCAAAAAAAACAAGGGGTAAATAAGAGGGGCCAAAGAAGACTAATGAAAGAGAAAATCTTATTTTAATGCCAGAATGTCTCATTGTTTATTCTAGACCTTTTTAAATTGACATCTTTTTTATTTTGATAATCAAATTCCAATTTCACCATTTATTAAGAGTTGAAATTTAAATTGGTGGTTTCTTGTACTCAATCGTTGAACAAATAGAGCTCTAAAGAAATAGTAAGGGTTTGTCGAATGTAACAATGGAATTATCCAAAAAGGCCAAAGTCCAAACTGCCAGCGATATACCCCCACATCGCTAACCACGGATTTTTTGCTTTTTCCATCGTTTCGTATTTTGGGTCATTATGAAAAGATTTCTATCATTTCATAAGAAAAATAATTAATTTTTTTTTCCAAAATTTTGCACATAGAATGACAGTTTCAGAATGGGGCCCGACAGTCAAAGGGTTAAACCAAAAACACGGTCAGAGTTTTTTTCATTTGCACTGGTGCTTGGATTTTTCAGAAACACTGACCACGCAGACCCATTATTTCATAGTAGGCCTACCTGGAGTCTACCTGAAAATTTTCCAGGCCGCCCCGGGCCCGGCTGTACCAGGTCCTGTTAAAAGAGCCTGATCAACCAGGCTGTTACTGTGGCCGACGCAGTCCAACGACGAACCACAGCCCGGCTGATCAGGTACCGACTTGAGGTGCCTGTCCAGTGCCTGTTGAAGAAAAAGGGGGGTTTGTTGGTAATCCTGATGTATGCTGGGAGGGTTGAAAATCTTGGGCCCCTCTACTTATTGTGTTATCCCTCAACGGCAGTACCCTGCTCTTCTTTGGGGGGGATGTTACACGCCACCAGCCTTTTTTCGGAGGAGGATTTTTGTGTGCAAGTTTGGTACTAAGCCCCAGAATTTTCCATGTGTATATAATAATTTCCTCCCCCTGTTCTAGAGAGTACAGGTTTAGGAACCGCCGTTCCCAGTGTTGAGGTGGTTTACCACTTATGTGTGCAGTGAAGGTCTCTGCACATTTTCGGTCAGCAATTTCACCCGCCTTGAAAGGGCAGTTAGTGTGCAGCAATATTCCAGCCAGATAGAACAAATCTTAAAGTGTCAACATGGGTTGGCATTCCAGAGATTTGAGGGTGGAATTTACACGTACAAGTACGGACCAATTTGGCCAATGATGTACAAGACGTGACCGACCTCGGGTTAAAAAAAGAACAGCCCCATGCAGTTAAGGATGGGAACAGCTAATTCTAACATTGTGTTTATAAAATAGCAACTTTGAAGAGTTTTCTTGTGTGGTTTTCATGATTTTATTGGCAGTTTCATGGTATCTATTGATAGACCAGAAGGCTGACTAGTGAAACGGAGGTTTTGGATGGTTTCAGACCAGAAGTGAAATAGGCTTCCAAAGTGGCAGAAATATTTGTTTTTGACTTTATTCCTGGGAATAGGTAGGCCTCCTTGTTCTGTTTTATGAGTTTTTACAGGTCTGTTTCATTATTGGGTGGCCAACCATGAACAAGCATTCTTGGTTTATTTTATTAGCCAAAAAATTGGTTAAGCTTGTATTTTCCTTGTATACCAAGAGGGTTTCGGGATCAACGCCCCGGGGCCCGGCCCGACCAGGCCTCAGGTGGATCAGGGCTGATCAACTAGGGTTATGTTCACTGCACATAAACCGACATACAACCACAGCCTGGCTGATCAGGTACTGACTTTAGGTGCCGGAAAGGCTTCTTGAAATCAGCCAGAGGTTAGTGGAATCCCCTTATGGCTGGCAGGCAGTTGAACAGTCCCGGGCCCCACACTTATTGCATTCCTCTCTTCAGGGTGGCACCCTTGCTTTTCATTGGGGGATGTTGCTCGCCTGCCGAGTTTTTTTCATGGGGAGGATTTTCATGTGCAAATTTGGCCAATTCCTCTAGGATTTTTCAAGTGTATACAGTGGACCCCGGGTTGGGTCCTGTCAAAAAAACTCCCTTTTGTGGGTGTATTTTTTTTAAATGTTTTATAAGTGTAGTTTTGGGGGTCTAAAATGACTAGTCTACTTTTTCATTATTTCTTAGGGAATAAACGGTTGGTAATGGCACTTGAGCAGATTTGTTAGAAAATGGACGAACACCGGGGGTCCACATAATCATGTATTTTCCCCAGCCCAGGGAGCAAAGAATTAAGGAGAAGCCTGAGGGCAATGATTAATGGACAGAGGAAAGGTTGGTTTAGTGGCTGGAATGCCTACAGTGTTCATTTTGGACTGTTTTTAAATTGGACTTTAAAGATTTAAAAGAAATTTAAAGATTTATTTGCAATGTTTACAATGTGCAATTACAATTTTGATTTGTTAAGTACAAAGAAAGCCACTATCATGCCGGGAATATTTCAGGCAGACTTTGTTGAATTAGATCTAAAATTGACCAAATTACTGAATTCTAGGTGCTTCCTAGGGTAGTTCTGATAGTTGAGTGGGCATTTGTTTGCACTCAAGGGATAATATGAAAGACATAATATAGTGATTATTATTATTATAATCAAATAGAAGCGCTAAACCACAGGGGGTATAATATAGTGAAATAGCCAGGAATTGCATCGGTTTGAACAATGGACTTGGCATAAAATAGGCCTCAAAGTGAACAAAATCACATTGCATACAATGTTCCCTGTCCTCCTTCCTCGTGCCTGCATAATTCCAATAAGCTTTTTTTTTTTTAATTTTTATTTTTGGGGCCCACTAACTGAGGAAAAAACTTTCTATGATTTTAAAGTTTTTTTTTAAATCCACAACCATTGATTTTTAATTTTATAGGTCACATCAGTGATAAGGTTAAAAGTTTCCTCTACTATTCATTTTTTAATAGATTTCTGAGTTGTTTTTTGTTTTTATTTTCAAAGAATAA